>JANIHZ010133955.1:0-11696 GCA_027478365.1 Erythroxylum rufum
TGTAAAACTCTTGTTTGAGGGTATGGAAATGGGAATGATGAAATTAGTTGTAAGTATTGTATTAAAGAGTGATGAAGAAAAAAAATTGAGAGTCTTATGATTTCTGAAAAAAAAAGCTATGATTCATTTATGAAGAGTTGTGTTTCAGAAACGGGACCCAACATAAGTGGTATCAGAGCAAGTTAAGTTTGAAGGGTTGGGTTTCGAAAATAGGATCCAACAGGTCTTCTCCCAGTAAACCCCTAAAAATAGGTAATAAATGAATCAGCCCAGATTTTAATTCAAATGTATTGTTATCACTAAATTCAGAACGTTGATGCAATGGGGTCGTTGTGTGTTCGTAGGTCTGGCTAGTTTGCTGAGAGTGTGGTTCGCGACTATTCTATCCATTTTCTGCGTCTCTTTCTAATGTTTGGTCTGTTTTCGTAGTCTTTTCACTGTCTTTTAGATCTCAGGATTGTACTGCAAAATATCTGATTGCTTTGAATGCGTAAAGTACATAAACCATCAAAATTCCCCGACAACAGTGCCAAAATTTAATAATGTTGTCACTTGCAACCAAATTCAAAAGAAAGTTAATACAATTTAATGTAGTAGTGGTAAGTGGATATCGTTCCCACGAGGAATTTTTAACAGTAAAGGTTAGCGAGTTCAAAACTAAATCAAAGTAACGAAATGAGGGGTTTTGATTCACAAAAAATTAAGGAAAAATATAAGAAAAATCGTAAATAAAAGGAAATAATTGGATCTGAAAATATAATGGGAAATACCTTGGTTTTCTGGTCACCGATGTTATCACGCTAAAATAGATCATCGATATAAAATTTCAATCACTAATAAACATTCATTGGGGATGTTTTCTCTTAAGTGTGATGACTAGAAACATGTATCCTAGCATTCTTATTAAACAACAACCAAGATACGATCGTAGGTTTAATTGAATAATAGCTTTACAAATCAAGAAACCAATGAGCAAGAGAAATGCATGTATGACATGCGATCAATCAAGCGAATATTTTCTAAAAATTTCTGACTCTAACGTAAAGAAGGTAATCCTAATTGCTACTCGTGATTAACAAAACTGAACGTTATATTTCATTAATCTAGCTATTGAATGAATTAATCCCTAGTTGCGTACCTAGAAATCAATCAACTCAATTAGAAAAAGTAATTCGGAAGATATTCAATGTTCATCAACAACATAAACTTTATTGAACATCTCACACATAATAACGGATAACACGGCTTCCCTCAACCAAGAAAAGGAGTTTAGCTATTCATAACGAAAGTAGAAATCAAAGAATTAACATCATAACAAGTCTCCATCCCTGGTCTTTCTTGAAGAATACAAAAATATAGATGAAAAGATGTAGAAAACGCAAAAAGACTAAAGAGAAAAAGTGCAGAAAACGAAAATCTATCTGAAACCTGCTTGCGTGAACAATGATCCTCTCTCCTCTTATGCTTGTTTTTCGGCTTTCCCTCCTATCTTTCCTTGATTCTCTTCAGATAATGTATACCCCAATTTCAGGTAGTCAATCCCTTTGAAAGATGGCAATATAATCTTTAAAGATTGTGAGAATTTTGAATTTGACTTTTGAAAATTGATATGCAGATTTATTCCATCCTTAGGCGTGCCCACGCTTAGTCACTGAATTGCTGTCAAATTTGGAATTTCAGATTTTCTTTATTCTTTTGCATCTTTTTGATTCAATTTCGTTTCTAAGGTGTTGAAAATCATCTGTAAATAATTATAAGATAATTCCATTAATTTCGGATAATAATTTCAACACATTAAAGATAATTAAGTACAAAATAAGTGCAAATTGATGACTTAACACTAGTTCTCTCTTTTTCTTTTGAAATTTTCATTATTTCTCTTGTATCTTAGCTCTATGTATTTTCTATTTAATCCTTATATTGGTCTTCTCAAATAGACTTTTTATTGGTTCTCTATTTTTTACCCTATCTCTTAAAAGAATCACAAGAGAAATGAAAATGTGGCAATGACAACTATAGTGGCAAAGAAATTTATAAGTTGAGTACTTATATTTTGATGTATTTTTGACTGATATTACACTCTTCTTCTTTAATGATACTCAAAAGAATATGATTGAGACTTTCCTAGTAGATAACAAAGCATGAAATCGCATGTGTTTATTCTCTTAACTTCTATTTTATATTATAATTGTATCAATCACATCTTATATGACTCATAGATTCCTTAAGTGACAACTCTTGCCAAAACGTATCTTATATCTTGTTCCTGTCTCTAAATTTATGTGATCAATCACACAAATTTAGTTAAGTACAACCTACTTTTATAAGACTAAACATATTTGGATTAAGGTGACCTTGAGTTTGCTCCACAAGCCTAACATTAAACAGAGCTTGACTTTATCATTATAATATGGAAGGCTACAATCATGTTCTCAATGTGTACTTAATAATTTAGTAAGGGATTTAATATCATTCATCTCATCAAATATAAAATTACATGTAATACTCATATATATAAAATTGCAATTTAACACGCATCTAATATATATATCAAACATATAGAGCATGCAACTTATGCATTCATAATCAAATTATATGCACACAATATCAATCTTCATTTGATTCTAGTTTATTGATTTTCATAATCTAATTTTTTTTCTAACTTTTTGGATAATTAAATTAGATTAAACCCATTGATTCTTAAATGAATTAAATTCCTATTTCAAATAGAATTTAATTTGAATTCAAATTTTTTTTCAATGTAGTTGGAAAGTATTTTGAATTATCTTAACTCATTTAACAAAATTAAATTGGAAACAATTTTCAGTAAATTATGCTTCTTACCTATTATTATTTACAAAAACTCATTTAAAAATTGTATAAAAAACACAGTTTAATCCAATTAGAAAAGTATTTCCAATCTCATTTGCAATAACTTTTCTTTAATTAGAAAACTATTTTCTAATATTAAAAAGAAACTACTTTCAAAATTAAATAAAAAACTTTTATTTAATTAAGAAATTCATTTATTTTATTTATTTAGATATTGATTTCTTAGTTTATTAGAAAATATTTCCTTGTAAATTTAGAAAATTATTTTCCAAAATTATTAAAGAAAGCTCATTTTCCTCAATTAATAAATAAAAATGTTTTTCAAAATTTAATCAAGAGAATATCTTTTCTAGTAAATCAAGAAATTTATTATTCATAAACAATGGAACATTTTCTAAATAAATAGAATAATGATTCTTTAAACAAATAAAATCATAAATTTATTTTAACTCAATCAAATTGAAATAAATAATTTAATTAAAATATATTTCTTAACAACTTAATAGAACACTTTTCTTAGTGACAAATAAGGAACATTCCTAGAAGGTAGAAACATCGATGACAATAAGATATTGTAGAAAGAGAATCCTTCTTCCCTCGTCCTACCCTTCATTTATGTTCAAATGTTCAAATGTCTACTTCCATCCCTTCAGCCTCTTGATATCACCATTGAACAACATTCTCCTTGCTCACCACCTCTTACTCAGTTCTACCTTCTCTGCATCATATCCACTCTCCTTTCCTCAGTGTTTTCCTTTTAGGACCTTCCATAGATTCCATTACCCTTGGTAATATCCAAAGGCAACTTTGTTATATCTAAAAAAGGTTTTTCCTGATTTTGGTCTTGTACTGAACCTGTCTCACCCTAAACTTTGAACCTGAAGTACTACCATGCCTTCTACACTCAAGACAATAAACCTTGAGCAGTGTACCCAAACTAACTTTTTGCCATTACCCATAAAGGTGAACTCCTTATCTTTCTCAGGAAATCATCCCCACCTATAAACAGAGAACCATATGAACCATTGTTAAACTCAAAAACTACAATCATCCTTTAAAACTAGACACACTTGGACATAAGTGGTGGGATATTCAGAAGCAGTTTCAAAGCCATTATACTCTCCACCATCCTTCAGTCAAGAGTAATATATGGTAGCCCCTCCTTCTAAAGGATTAAAAGAAGGTGTTGATAGATGGTCATCTATGTTAATTGGTTGCTTCTTGGATAAGAGGGTTTCATTTCCCATTATGAGGGTATAGGTAATTGTAAATTAGAGGTCTTATAGGCTGATAGAAATCCTTATTAATGAAGATGATATCTTGATTTTTAAGTTTACCTATTGATTTTTCTTATATAGTAAATTTACATTGTTTTTGTTAGCTTAGCAAATTAATCATATGCCATAATATTTTATTTTATTGTTTTAATATGATTAATAATTATAGTGACATAGTTCTTTATGGGATCGATACTTTAGAATTAATCTAGTTTTATAAACTTACTATAATTGACTTTATATGCTTATAGATCAATTCAATCATAAAGTAGGTGACCAGCTCCCATTTCCTAATCTTCTTTTCATTCCTGTTCCACCTAGTCCACCATTATGTCTAAATCAAGTCGACTTACTTATCTATTATTGTCAATAAAATCATCTTGCTCTTATTGATCCTCTATGGTCACTAATAGCCTTAATGCTTATAATATAGCTTTCAAAAGACATTATGATGAAATCATAATTGAATTATATTTTTTCACCATACCATCCATAGTCTCTAGGTTCATCCTCCCTAAGTCCATCTAATTTATAATTTCCTACTACTTTTCTTAAAGATAAGCATACTTGTAGTACTTCTCATCCTTTATAGAGTTACCTTACATATTCTTATTTATCTTCTACTTATCATCCTATTATCTTTTCCTTCTCTTATATTTCTATTCCTAACTCTCTTAACGAGGCTCTTTATCATATAGGTTAGCATTTTGTAATGATATATGAGATGAATGCTTTGAAGGCTCATGGTAGTTAAGAACTTGTATCTTTTCCTCAAATAAATTTATGTAGGTTATTATGTCTTGGGTATTGTTAAAGTGTCTCCTAATGGAAGCATTGATTGCCTTAAAGGTCATCTTATTTATAAGGGCTTCATTTATGTTTATGGTTAAGATTATAAGGATAATTTCTCTAGTTGCTAAAATTACTTCTATTTATAATTTGTTTTCTTTAGCGTATTTAGCAATATGACAAAAGTGCCTTTCTTAATAGTGTTCTTTATGTTATATGTATATGGAATAATTATGTAGCTCTATTTCTTAGGTGGAGCATGATCTAAGTAATTTGTCTCACCCTAGGCTTTATTTAATTTTTTAGTAAGGGCAATCCATAATTTTTTTTTTCTTTCTTAGTATCTAAGAGATCAAACAATGTTCTACCGATGCTCCCATTTAAAAGGCATATACTTTTGTTAGTATATGTCAATGATATACTCATTATTAGGGATAATTCTACTAGTGTACAAGATCTCAAGATGTTTCTTCAGATAAAATTTTAGGCTAAGGATGTGGAATCTCTTTGATATTTTCTTAGCATACAAGTTGATCAATTAAAACAATGTATATTTAAATCTCTACTTAAATATAATCTACATATGATATTAATATTGAAATTCTAGGGTCCTGTCATTATGGTTCTTCTACAAATCCCAATAAAAATGTATTATTAGATAAGGGCAATTTATGCTCATCTTGTCCATGAACTAAGGTTCAATATGTTTTATGAAATGCATTTAAATGCAATCTTTAACCTTTCAAAGACTGTTAAAACCTTTGCAATATGCTAAATTTTCTTCTTGCAACTCAATTGTACCTTATAACAAACTCAAATGGTTGTTACTCTCACAAATTATGTAATACCCATATAGCCCCTAGGAGGGTATGCAGATGCTACACAACATAGAACTAAAACAATCCAAAACATACTAAACATTTCTTTAATGCATTCCCAGAAACTCAAGCAACATACATTACCTTTCATTAAAAGCTGTTTTTAAATAAAACATATCAAAAATATTGTACTTATCCAAATATATGCCATAATTTCAAAAGCCAACTTGTATAAAGATTATTACAAATTACTTATGGGATATCACAAACCTTATCCACAAATATACAAAATGTCTCATTACATTGAAATACATTTCAAACTTAAACACAACAAAGACTTAAACAAAAACAACTTCCAAAATAGAACACATTCTTCTTAACCACTGTGATTGTCTTTCTCCCAGTCTTTAAACCTTCTTATTAGAACCTACACGGAGGCAAAACCATCGTAATAAACATATAGCTTAGTGGGGAATAACTAAACATAATGCATAATGGCGATTGTTTCTAACAGTCGTCTAACATTTATATATACATATTCAAATCATATCACAACAATCTTTAATTGCTCATAATTCAGAGTAATCCAAACATTATGTCTCAGAACCAAATATGATTCATCAATCAATACAGAACATTCTTGCATTAGAATAAAACTCATAAAACTCATAATAAAGTATGATCCTTTCATATCAAAATATGACTTATAACATAATAGAACTTGTTTTATATCAACTCGGAGCTTACCTCTTATCAGAATACAACTTGTTTTGTATCAGAACAGAACTTGTTTTTATCAAAACTGAACATGTATCAGAATAGAAAATAAGTTAAACTGCTAATCCTTTTTACAGAAGTGAGTAACATGACCAAAATAGAAGATACCACGATTGGCATCTCAAATAGATGAGAATTAAATCTTCGAAACAAAAGACACATAAGTGTCTAAAATTAGAAGACACCTTAGTGTCTGATTATAGGAGCAGCTGTAAACCCTTCTAGGCATGCCTATTTACCTACTACTATGACTTAACAGTTTTAAAATAAACATTTTACATTTATGAATTTTACACAAAATAAGTTGTGCAACATATGACCAAATTCATTTGATCAAACTCAGCATGCCTTATAAATACAAACATATGGATTAAAGCATCAATAAATGTACCAAGTCATCACACATTATGTATATTCACATAATTAGAAAGCACTGCGAATACAATCCCAATTATCAAACTCCTCGGATAATTGATGGTCCGGAATTATCACAATATCAGAATCATATAACAGTGAAATAATGCATAAGTATAAATTCATTTTCTCATGTTCAAATTGAACTCATTCATTCTCACTTGAACAAACTTATCATGCCTTATAAGCATAAGCATTTGTAACCATAAACCAAGGAACATATTAACTAATTACATTTTACATGTACTCACCTCAGTTCCCAGTTCTCAAACATACATAACTAACACATCACTTTTATCATTTAAAACACATTTGTATTTATAAATATACTTCATTCCTTTAACAACTTATAAGTTCCAATATCAGATGCTTTGTTATCTAATAACACCTTCTTTAAGTTATTACTTCAATTAAAAATCCAAATCTTATTTAACCTTTGATGAACTTATTCCACATCAAACTAGGTTCATTTTTCACCTTAATTAAGTACAATTAAACCATTACAAAATACCTTAACCTTATATGGTCAAACAATGGCCCAAAACCAATATTTTCTCCTTCCTAAGTACTTCCCACGACTGTGGGAATAAGCCTTATAAATCCCATAATTGTGGGATTGGTGAACCAAAGGTTCACTTACCCACAACCTCCAATTTGTTTCCAAAACTTGACTTCTTCACTTCCATTTGACACACCTTCATTAAAGATCATCAATTTCACGTTAATTCTACCTTATTCATGATTCAATACCTTATCAAATTCATGTACAAAACAATTCAAAAATCATATATTAAGTAACTTACAAATCAATATCTTCCACACATCAAAACCAAACTGGAAGTTATCATGCAAGGATCATTTTTTCCAGCATTCATTTATCATCATTTTAACACATATTTCATACCAATTCAATTATCACAAAACTTGTATTAATATATGCTATCAATTTTAGTATTACCTTACCTAATTCCCTTCAAATTCCTTCTTCAAAGAACTAGCCACACTAACGTTCATGCAACCAAAACGCTTCTAAAATTTAGGTAGGTGTAGGATGATCTTAACACACAAAAGACAACAACATAAAAGATAACTTGTGGTAGCTCTCTTGATGCAATATCTTGCAAGAATTCTAATTGAAATTGAAGCTTCAGAGCTAAGAGAGGGTGAATGGTCTTAGTGGAGATGCTTTAATGAAGGATGCATAAGCTTTTTGCAAGTTTAACACCTAAGTTGCTAGGTGTCCTAATCTTGGAAGAGCACATCTCACCAATGCATATATCACATTTGTCCTCCCTTTAAGCGACCAAATGTCACACACCTATTAGGACATTTGTCACTTAATCAAATTTTCCAATTTTCATTCAATTATACTGCCATTTGTCCCTTATTTACTCATTCTAAATGTCAATGCATTAGCTATGCCAAATGTCACTAAATGTATAGGCTTAGTCATCCAATTTTCATGTACCAACTTATTTTGCCACTTGACATTTTCCATGTTCAAATGTATATTTTAAAACATCAATTTTCTAATGGTATCAATTAATTCCAAATCACTAAGTATGATTTGTTAAACAAAAATTCAAGATCAAACCAAAATTCAAAACATATATAAGTTACTGGTAGGTTGTCGTTAGCCTACAAATTTAATCCCCTACTTAAATTGATATGTAGCACAGTGAAGCAAGGGTATCGTCCCACAGAGATCAAATTTCAAGGAAGAATTCTAACCTTCAATCTAAGAGTATGCGTGTGTAAAGAGAAAAATTCAGAATTAAATGCAAACTAACTAATTATGAATGAACACGTAAATGATCCTAAAATTAATTAATATGTATGCTGCAATAAACTAAGATGATTAAACTAATTTATTCAACTATGTGTAGGTGTGTGTGCCATGACCTTTGAGTAGAACTTTAATGCAAATCAACTACCTATATGTTATGCATGCACCTAACTATTTATTAATGAATTAGTGCTACGTTGATGAAATGCAAGGATTAATACAAATCTACTAACATCTATTACGTGAATGATAGTACATGCATGCAACTAAAGCTTAAGCAAAGGACTTGACGTAACAAACTTAAAGAAAAATAAGAGAGAATGACACAAATTAAAACAGAAAATTAAGAGTAGATGCCTAAAATTTCTAAAAAGAAAATTGCAAAGAGAAGTTTGATAGAAATTCAGATTAATTAAAGATCAATTGAAAAGGTGTTTACTAATTCCCTAGGTTGATTTTAATCATTGAAACCAAAGATTTTTCTAGCCAATTTATGATCAAAATTCAGGTTCACCATATAATATTCTTTGCATCCAAAACTAAGATGTAATGCAAAACCTTTTCATGCAAGCATCAATTCAAAACTAACATAAACAACACAAATATGCAAGCATTAAGATTTGATGGCTTTGATCGAACCTAAAATTATTCAATGGTGACTAACATACATTAAATAATTCTATGCTCAAGAACTAACCAATTAAAATTCTACATATACCTTCAAACTTTAATAGATTAATGGCACTTATTTAATCAAATTAATGACTAACACCTAATTCAATTAATTGGAAAACACATCATGCAAAATAAATTGAATTCTAGACTTCAAAAATATCCAACATAATTTGGCATTCATGCAGTCCATGAGCACAAATATTCAACATAAAATAGCAAGATTTAAGCACAAAATCTCATAAAATCAACCCATAAGAATTAGCTACTAACCTCTACAATTGAAAAGGAAACTTAGTTCATGATTAAAATTAAAACAAAGTCAAAAATCTTGTTTAAAACCATGGTGCAAGTTTCGGCTATAAAGAAGAAGAAGAAGAAGAAGAAGAAGAAAATAGAAAATTAAGGTTTTTACCTAAGAGGAAAAACGACAAAAAAGAAAAATTTAAGCCCGTAAGAAAACAAAGGAGATGTGTGTTCTTTATTCTATTCAAAGGGATCCTATTTATACTAGCTAAAGGAGGTCTGGTCTCCCCGAAAAAAAAAGCAGCCTTGGAATAGTATTTGTCTTCGTAACTTACGTTGTGGAAGCCTCCTTGCATAGTTGTACACGTTCCTGCACTTAAGACTTAGATTTGAGCCTGTTTTAGGCTTCTTCATGGGCTAAACTGCTCTTGGATTTCTTTGGGCTTGCTCTACATCGAGATGGGTCTCTTTTCAAGTCGTCTATAGACTGGTTTTTGACTACAAGCCATCCAAAATTAGCCCCAAACTCTAATCACTCTGGAACTAGTTATGCTGTCTCAATTTTGGACCATCAAATTCTGAAACTTGCAAAAAATTTTCATTGAGTCAAGATTATGCTTGCCAAATCTTAGATTTTCTGATGTACCAATCCTGAGATAAAAATTCCCAAATGTCCAAACTTTAAATCTGTCAGAAATTGAAAAATAGTGTTAATTTCAACCATTAAGGGCCTTTTAATATTTTATGTGTTTAAAGCGCTAATAATTATAAAAATGATAAATAGGACATAGATAGCCATAAAACACACGCCAGATACTAAATATAAGGTACTAAAAATATATAAAAATATGATTGCATCACTTACAGTTATGTCACAATTTAACACCTATCACGCATGCCTTCACGAACTTGTAATATTTCAACTAGGTTATAACTTGGGACCTTACAAATTAATTGCTATAACAACTAGCTCTAAACTGTTCAGTCAACTATTCCCACCATTCATTTACTAATTCCTTTGAATTTAACAATTCCAACATTCTATCCACTTTATGAAAATGGCTCGACCAATTGAGGTACTCCTGTCAGTCGACAAAAAAGCCTATTGTGGTTGACATATTTACGTTATCAATTGACTGACATCTTTATAAAATAGAAATCCATCATCTTATCTCTCATATTTAATATGTTTTGTCTACTTATACACATGTTAGGTCAACTAATATACTTCAAAAATAAAATATAAACATATAAAACTCTTATTCAGTTGACTCGTCTCCAATATAGGTTAACAGATATTTCTCTTAAAAATGTTTTCATTCGAATACACTCATTTGATTAACCTATATCCTTTATAGGTTTACTTAACCACCAAAAAACAAAATTTCATAATTCTCGTAACTTTTTTAAATATCAAACTCCAAGAACTTGAAAAAACTTGACTCAAATGTACATAATAGATTTTACCAAAAGTATATTAATCATCTCGATAGTTTTCTTTAAAAACTTTGTAGATTTCCTCTTAATTATGAAAAAGAATGCATTTTTCCCTAAATCCTACAATGTTGAGCCCCTAGAGTATTAACATGACATATAAGGTTACTTAGAGTTTATACAAATTGAACGTAGGAAATTATTAATTCTTTCTTTTTTTTGATTCTTTACTCAAATCTCCTTAAAGCTATCTTAATTCATACACAGTTTCCTTATATTGTGTCCTTCTCTTAATTTCATAATTGATTCAATAGGCTCATTTGATCTCTTTTTCCTTCCATTAAATTTGAACTTTTACATATTACTTGATTACATAATAATTGAGATACTGAAATCACCAAAATTAATATATTTTATTATCATCAAAATCATAGGTTAGAACCATACTATGTCCAACAAATATGATGTACTTAAATGATAATCTATTATTTTTAACAATAAGTGAACAAAATATCTAGAATTACATGTATATTTTCATAATTAACCAAAATTTAGAAACTATTTATGTAAACAAACTTGTTCTAATTATAACCCTTTAAAAGATTGGTCTAGTAGAAGGAAAAGAATTCTATTATCTAAGGAACTCAATTT
>JANIHZ010133967.1:0-10926 GCA_027478365.1 Erythroxylum rufum
AGACAAATCGGTTGTAAGGTGGCTTGAGCCGGAATTCAAGTAGCGTGTAAAAAGTTCACACTCAACTACAAAGTGTGTAATAAAGTGGTTGGCGAAATCCTAAGTGGGAGCTTAGGTAGAGGACGTAGGTCTTAGCACCGAACCTCTATAAAAACGAGTGTTTAATCTTCTTCCCTACACTTTTTCATTTAAGTTTATCAAAATTTCTTTTGTGTGTTTAACGTCTGATTTTGTTGTAGAAAATTACAAAAAGGCAAAGGATCTATTCAACCCCCCCTTCTAGATCACTTACATATTGTATTAACGTGTGATTCACTTCAACAAGATTTATAGGTTTCCCATGCATTACAAAGAGTATCTATTCTTGAATCCATCATGCATAACCCTCCTATTAAACTACCATGGTCTGCCTAAAAGCAAATGACTAGCATGCATAGGTATATCATAACAGAGCACCTCATCATGATACCTACCATGGAAAATGACACTAGCACTTGTTTATTAACCTTGACTTCCTCGCACTCATTCAACCATTGAAGTTTATAAGGTATATGATTCTTAGTAGTAGGTAGGTCTAAATTTTTAACCGAAAGATTGCTTACTACATTAGCACAACTTCCCCTATCTATAATCATGGTACATACCTTGTCCTTGATGTGATAACATGTGTGGAAGATGTTGTCTCGTTGTGATTCACCCTCCTTCATCACTTGCACATTCAAAGCTCTTTTAGTGACAAGGATTTTACCAGAAACTAGATGAACTTCATCATCACTCCCCTTTGATTGTGGCATGCAATCATTATCATATTCACCTTCGATCTCAACATCACCATCTTCCCTTAAAATCATCACTCGCTTATTCGGGCATTGGGATGCAACGTGTAACACTTATAACATTTAATATCTTTGTTTCTAGGGGTTTGGGAGTTAGAATTACCTTTATCTAGGCTAAAATCGACATCTTTACTTTTAGATGATTCATACTTGCTCTCAAGATCAGCATTATCATCTTTCTTGCTCCAATTCAATTTCCAAAAGGAAGCACTCGATTTTTGCCCAATCCATATTGATCGTTGTTCCTTAAGTTGCCTCTTAATCTTTATGGCCGTATGTACCATATCCTCTAGCTCCACATAATGTTGCAACTCTACTGTATTTGCAATTTCTTGATTTAAGCCATGCAAAAACCTTGTCATGGTTGCCTCTTGGTCCTCCATATTTGCCTTAATCATGGCTATCTCCATCTCCTTATGATACTCCTCCATACTCTTAGGTCCTTGGGTTAGGCCTTCCAACCACTGATACAAGTCCTTATAGTAATAAGATGGAATGAATCTTTTCCTCATAATAGCCTTCATCTCCTCCCAGGTTTCAATTGGGCTCTCACGATTTCATCTCCTAGTCAAAAAAAGTTGATCCTACCATACAATTGCATAGTTAGTAAACTCAATAACAACAAGCTTTAGCTTTTTGACTTCAGAGTAGTTGTGACAATCAAAGACCAACTCCACTTTCTTCTCCCACTCTAAGTATGCATTAGGATCATTCTTGCCCAAAAACAATGGAATCTTCATTTTAATGTTTCCCAAGTTTCAACCATAATGATCTATCATTTGCCTCCTTCGACCACCTCTATCTTGATCAAATATGTTATTGGCCTCTCCTATATTAAAATCATCATTATCATCTCCCTTATGTTTAACATGGTATTGTAACCTTACTTGTCTATGCACAATTGGAACTTCATGAACTTGATTCCTTTACAAAGCAGCAATGGTAGCATCTTGTCTTTCTATCTTATCCAAAATTTCTCCAAATCTAACCTCCATGTACTCAAACTAATGACGCAAAGTTCATTGTTTAAATGTCTCTCTTATCTTTCCTTCTTTAGCCATATAGCAATCTACATTGTAAAGAAAGAAACCTTACAAGTGTTTCACTCTTTTAAGGCTTTAGCTAAAATGTAATAACTTTTGCCTTTTACCACTCAATTCACTGAAATTAGTTCTTTAAGGAACTAAAGAAACCTTGATCAAAAGCAATTACCTTGCATTGCAGACCCAACTTATCCAAAGAACTCAACCAGATTGACAAATAAAGAAAATAGGACGAGGGTAAGAGCTTAAACAATGAAACTGGACAAGATAGTAAAGAAAAGAAGATGAAACAAAGTGAATAAAAAAACTAATTTTATATTTTAGAAAGGAATAAGCAAATCCAGTGCTTCCCTTTTGCTCAACTCAAATCTTCCCTGTTTTGCAAATACTGAGCCTTTAATCTTCTCTTTTTTCTCATTTTTCTTTTATTTCGTTTTTTCTTTTTGTTGTTGTCCTGTTTTCTTTTCTTTTCTTTTCTTTTTTGACTTGTTTTCTTTTCTTTTCTTTTGTCCTTTTTTTTGGACAAATCATAACTGAGGCTATCAAAAGAAGTAAGCAGGAAAAGAATTGAAATAATAAGAAAGATTAATCAATTTAGAAAAATAATAAGATGACTAGATTTGCAAAGTTTGAGGAGGACATAAGAGAAAAGATTACAACAAGAAGACAACCAAATTTGCAAGATTTGTAAGAAGTTGGTATGGAAGAAAACAACTAGATTTGCAAGCTTTGCAAGAAACATTTATGGAAGAAACCAACAAAAACAACATGAAATGTGAAACAAAATAATTAATATGCACCAAACTGATTTAAAATAACCCAAACTCTAATACCAACTAATGTGAACCTTATAAATCAAGATCTAGGAACCCACGAATAAGTTGTTGAAAGGAATTTTCGAAAAAGCAAAACTAATTTTGTTTTTAAGAAAAACTTAACCAATTTTTTAAGAAACATGAACCAAAGTTATAAAGGATATTGAAACCACACTCTAGGAAAAGAAGAGATTGAGATTGATAAGTCAGATGAATGTCATAAGGAATAATCTTGATAAGTTCCAAGTTTTATGAAGAACCAACAAAGTGTATAACCTCACCAAAAATGTAAAACAAATTCCAGTATGAATTCTTATACAAAGATGACAATTATATAGGCTAAAGAAAACCCTAATCAATCTTCTAGCAATAATTTATTCCTAAAAATAAGGAAATCTCTAAGATTTAGGAAAGTCTTTTCAAAACTGATTCCGAAAGCCAAATATAGAAAGTTAACTTTTAGGCAGCCCAAATCAGTTAGAGATCTCCTAGAATCATCAAAATAACATATTCTTCTAATTAGGCCAAATAAACAACCAATTAGGCGTATTTAATGCTTGAATTAAGGTGATAAGGCTGATTGATCTCTCCAAGCCCAAATCAACTTTTATCATTGCTTGTTTAGCCCAAACATCTTCAATCGGTCCATTAAAAGCTTCCTTCATCTTTTTATCTTTAGCCCAAGTTATTGGACCTCCACCAATGTTTACGGATCATCGAAATATGTTAAACCATATTGCATCGTCCTTTGTATCTCCTTAGCTGGGTTTCCATTATTTGGTATCAAAGCAAATAGATGCAAACCCTAGATTGCACCATCCTTTGCATGTCCTTTGTTGGGTTTCCATCATTTGGTATCAAAGCACATAGATGTGTCCTGCATAGGCCACCAACTGATGTGAACCCTATAAATCAAGATTTAGGAACCCATAAACAAGTTGTTGAAAGGAATTTCCAGAAAAGCTAAATTAGTTCTATTTTTAAGAAAACCTTGACCAATGTTTTAAGAAACAAGAACCAAAGTTATAAAGAAGGATATGATGCCGTACTCTAAGAAAAGAAGAGATTGATAGTGATATGTCAAATGAATGCCACAAGGAATGTCAAATGAATGCCATAAGGAATAACCTTGATAAGTTCCAAGTTCAATGAAGAACCAACAAAGTGAATAACCTCACCAAAAATGTAAAACAAATTCCAATCTGAATTCTTGCACAATAATGATGATTATATAGGCTAAAGAAAACCCTAATAAATCTTCTAGAAATGATTTATTCCTAAAAATAAGGAAATCCCTAAGATTTAGGAAAGCATTTTCAAAACTGATTCCTAAAGCCAAATATAGAAAGTGGACTTTTAGGTAGCCCAAATTAGTTAGAGATCTCCTAAAATCATAAAAAAAATAATATAGGTTTCTAGTTAGGCCAAATAAACAACTAATTATGCCTATTTAATGCATGAATTAAGGTGATAGGGTTGATTGATCTCTCTAAGAACAAATCAACTTCTATTATTGCTTGTTTAGCCCAAACATCTTCAATCAGCCCATTAAGAGCTTCCTTTATCCTTTTAGTTTTAGCCCGAGTTATTGGACCTCCATTAATGTGTAATGGATCATTGAAATATGTTGAACCATATTGCACCATCCTTTGCATGTCCTTAGCTAGGTTTCCATCAGAGAATGTAACTAGAGCTGTTAGTGTTTGCTTTTGATTGAGGTAGGCTTGTTTTCTTATTCGACCATATCATTTTTAGCACTTGGACTATAAGTTGGTTTGACAACCTCAGAATTTATACTAGGACTATTGTATGGCTTAGTGGTAACCATATACATGAAAGGAGCTACGTATACAAATTGTAGGCGTGGAGAGATATTAGGAAAATGAACTTATAAACAAAAAAGAAAGGATGGTGTCCAATGGAGGCCATAAAATTTATCATTTACAGTGTATACTACTACTATTCTTTATCATGATTCTATTCTCTTCTTTTTATGTGGGACTAGGTGGAATTCACTTTACCATTATTCCATCTTTTAACTATTATTCAAAAGCTCGATGCTTTTATGCTTATTCCTCCAAGATAAAAAATGCAATCTATATCAATGTCACCATTTCATATATATTAGCATTAACTTATGATCATAGTTGGGAATAAGGAAGAAATTTGGTTTTGCTTCAAAAAATAGAATGATTTAGATCTACTATGTTAATTGTTAGTATGTTAATTATTTCTAACTGCAAGCATTTATATGTTGATTATTTCTAACCTCGAGCATTTCTATGTTAATTGTTTCTAACCTCAAACATTTAAATATTGGTAGTTTCTAACCTCAAGCATTTACATGTTGATTCTTTCAGATTGATAAGCATATTCCTTCAATAAAGAGTTATAATCTAATACCAAAGATAAAAGTGGAAACTTCTACTCTCATACTAAGTGAAGATAGAAGTTCAACTCAAATTCAATTGAAAAGCGAAGTTTGGAATCACTTTAATAAGATTAAATAAATGAAAATTTGAAAAGAAAAATGGAAATATTGTTAGAAGATGTTGGCCAGTAGTTCAAAAAGTGAAATTTCTAATTAAGAGACATGTGGATTCGTGTAGTAGAAGGAAGATGGTATTACGAGGTCAAACATTTTAAAACCATAACCTTGTTAAGTCAAAATGACTTTACGTAAATAATTTTGATGGAGAACAAATAATAATTAAAGAAGCAAGTAAGACACTAAGATAGAAAAGCAGACGGAAGCGCTAAATAGAAAAGCAGATGGAAGGAAATGCTAAACAAAAAGTAGACGAAAGGAAGCGCTAAACAAAAAGCAGACGGAAGGAAGCGCTAAACAAAAAGTAGACGGAAGGAAGCGCTAAACAAATAAGCAGATGGAAAGAAGTGTTAAAGAAATAATGAGATGGAAGCGCTAACATAAAAGTCAGACGCTACAAAAGAAAAATAGAAAAAAAATCAGACGCAAGGCGTTAAAGTAAAAATGAGACGGAAGCGTAAGACGGAAAAAATCATACGAAAGAAAGCAGATGGAAGAATCAAAAGACACATAAGCTTGAGTCAGTTACAGAACTCAGCTAAATAACTAATTCTTGAAAGATTAAGAAGCAGTTTTCAAGAAGCAGTTGAAGACGAATGCTATAAATACAAGTCAAAGTCGAAGACTGTAGAAGTTAGCGAAATTAAAAAGCTTAGCAATTTTTGACAGAATAATTGAGCAAAAACTTAGAGCTATTTCCTGTAACAAAGCTCAAACTATCTTTCAGTTGAAAGAAGGGCAGGTAGCCTGAATAGGCTAAGAGCAAAAGAATACTTACTGTAAGAGACTTGAAGAGGCTCGAATTTATAAGAATACTTATAACGTTTCAAGAGATAGTGAAATTTCAGAAAGATATCTGAGGACTAGACGTAGCCCACTGTTTGGGGTGAACCAGGATAAAATTGCCATGTCGACATTTCTCATCTCTTTCTCTCAACTTTGAATTTTCGATTTTACTGTTTTCATACGAGAATTTTGAAAATAGCTTATAACATTGATTTTTAGTAGTTTTGTGAAAAGAACAAGTTTTTGTTAACGAAATTGTTTATAAGGGGATTAATGAAAAAGAATACATAATTCAACCCCCACCCTTCTTGTGGATTTGTATATCTATTGTATTAACGTGTGATTCACTTCAATTGGTATCAGAGCTTGGTGTCCAAGGATCACTGTAACAAAGTGTGGATCAAGATTCATGGCGGAATCACATACATACATTGCTGAAGGTGCCTCAGTCACTAGACCTCCGGCGTTTAACGGAGAAGACTATCATTATTGGAAAGATAGAATGCGGCTGTTTATTGAATCTACTCATATTGACCTTTGGGACATAATAGAGAATGGACCATACACACCAGTAGATGAAGAGGGAAATCCTATTCCATGAATCAGATGGACTGCTAATCAAAAGGCAAGATTTCAACTTAACTCGAAGGCAAAGTTCTTTTTGAGTTGTGCCTTAAGCAGAAGTAAGTACGATAAAGTCCATGGATGTGATACTGCAAAGGAGATGTGGGATACGTTGTCTATCGCACATGAAGGTACAAGTCAAGTCAAAGAGTCCAAGATAAGTATTCTTATGCATCAGTATGAGCTTTTCTATAGCGCCCCTATACCGCAGGGTACACACCGGATGCCCGGAGGTCATTGCGGTACATATCCTACGATAAGGGCGAGCTACGTTTGATCACTACATTCACTTCATATGGCATCATATCATTATTCACTTATCAAGAATCATAAGAAAATCATAACATTTTTAAAGCCAACTTTTCCTCATTTCATTTCACAAATAATGAAGGTCTATAAGGAGTCTTCCATCCTTTACTGTATGTACATCAACAAAATCTAATACAAAAGTACTACATGAATGAGGAAAGTAAGTACAATCTAACTAAGCCATCTAAAAAATCCCAGCTGATCGACCTTTGAGCCATGACTTCAATCTACACGACAGTAGAGCCTCTCAAATGCTAGAGTCGTCTCTCGGTCCTGAAAAGACAATGTTGCAATTTTGGTGAGTTTTGTGAACTCAATGAGGTAACCATCATCGATGGTTCACTCAATTCATACAACACATAATTTCACATAACAAATATTACACAAAAATTGCACTTCACATCAATATCACATTTCCACTTAAGCATAAGCAAACTTGGCACTTCAATTCAACGAACATACTTAACAAAATGCATATGAAATGCTTATGAGACACTTTTCCAATTATTACGTTGTTATGACCAAGTGCTTGAACTATCCCGTATCCATTTGGATATCAGGCTCATTAATCGTTGAGCCTAAGGCTCTGAATCACTTTTGAGCTCGAGGCTTGGTTTCACTCGTTGAGCGTTAAGCTCTAATCGGTGGCTACTCTGGTCACAACTGCCATTATCTGATTATACATTCGTGAATGGAATGCATGTACCACAATCAAACGCATTACAAACACCTAGGTCTCATATTCACATTCAAGCAGCACTTCAATATCTCAATCCACATCGCACAATCATCGGACCTCCTGTCCGGAATCCACAATCAAATCACATTCATTCATTGTTCAAAACATAAGCAAACAATAATTGAGAGAAACCGTCTAGGTTACTCACAAGTTGCTTCCGAAGCTAATGCCTGGAAGATCCGGCAACGTCTGAAGGTTGACGTTCTAGTTGCCCCTCTATCACAAATAAAATACACAATATCACAATTTGAATCATCACAAGTATTTGATAATGCATATGTATGGCATGAATTATGTATAATGCATGTTCATGATAATTCCGGGAAATTTCCAGCATAAAAATTGATCTCATATCACAACTCATCAAAGTATAATTTATACTTAGCTTCTTACCTCATGAAAACTATAGAATTCAAAATTAATTCATTATTATGTCACTTCAAATTTTTTTCCAAGACACCCCCTTCCGGGTCTACTGTTCACATGTAATCAGAATGAGAAAATGAGGTAATTTAGTCATACTCTCTTCTGAAAAATTGTTCCTCTATGTCTTATCTTTCCATTGACTCCAAAATCACTCAATTTGGTTCAGTAATTTGGAAGATATGCCTCAAACATTTTTGGACTATTCCTAGCCAAAATAGTGCACTATATCCATATTCCATCTAGGAATTGAACACCTTAGAGACTGAATCGAGATTCAGCTTATCATATGATTTGTAGCCCTATTAATCTAGTTTACTTCAAATCAAAAATCATCTCATTTAGATCAGTAAAACTCCAGAAATAATCAAAATCTTAAAGTATGTTCAGTGGAATAACACCAGTTTATATCCTTTAAGAGTACACTCACTATATCTGTCCCACTCTTTTCACTCAATCTTCCTCCATTAATTTCAGATAGTTATGATTCTTATAGGAGATATAGATAAATGTCTTACGAATCTAATGGTTCAAGAATCAAGTCATTTGGATGTCTATAGAAGAAGTTATGGCCGAAAGGATCTAACATGTTCATCTCTTTACTCGTATTGCACATACCTTGGTGAAATTGCCATAACTCTTACTACAGATGTCTGATTAACTTCATTTTTAGACTATTGGAAAGAGGACTTGTAGATCTACAACTTTTATGAAGACCTTAAAGGCCAATTCTATCATCTAACTTCATTATCATCTCACTTTTCTTCCTTTCACTTTCTATCGTCTGCTTTTCTTCCCTTCACTTTCTATCGTCTGATTTTCTTCCATTCACTTTCTATCGTCTACTTTTCTTCCGTTAGAACGTATCCACTTATAAGAATCATAAATTTTGACTTCGATATCTAAATTTTTCATACTATATACCGTTAGAAAGATAAAAGAAATATCTACAACTTTCATGAAGGAAACTTTGCCAAAATTTATTTATATCAATCCAAAAATTGCCCCTAAAGTCCGACGACGAACTTCCTATTCATACACCAATGTACTGCACTAAACTCTTAACTTCATGAAATTTTGAGACTCTTAGAGACAGAACTGGAATTCAATGTCTTCATAAAAAATGTAGCCATACATTCCTAGTTTACTCTAAATCAAGAATCATCTCGTTTGGATTACTAGATAAAAAGTTATGGCTAACAGACCGAAGCATACTCAGTGAATATTTTCCAGATTTTCAACCTTTTAATATTTTACGACACCCCCAACTCTCATAATCTTTCAAGCACTAAATTTACACATAACCAGATTTTTCTCTTCCCCAACAGCACAGTATTTAAGAACAAACATGTAAATGCCATTACTCATGCAGATGACAGTAACTTACCTGCTGAAAACTCCGAACTCTTCAAGCCCTAAACTCCACACAGTTTACGCACTTCACAAAGTATAATGACCAACTTCTGGTTTTCTTAGGGTAGGGGACACAAATAACAAAGTGGGTTTGGGTGAAGAAAGGGAAAAACATAGAAGTCTCTTAGAAGGTATTTGATGGAAAACTCTGTGTTTCAAAGGAAAGTTTGAAGAAGATGATAATGAAGAAAGGACTTAGACGTGACTTAACCTGTCAACTCTCAAGGAATAGTAACCTACTTCTAGCAAAAGTACAAAGACTACAAGACACTTGTCCCTTTCTAAATGAGTAAACTCTAACTTAGTTTCTTTTGAAACTAACTCCATTTAGCTCTCCTCTTTCCAATACAACCATCATCTTTACAATCCAACTATCTCCAAAGCTTCTTTTGATTTCTTTTTCCTATTTTTTATAATTTCCAAAATTTATTCCTAATTTCACCAAAATTCAAAAATATCACAATTCCACTAACTTATAAAATTTCCAATGTAAAAACATTCATAATTCTTGAAAATTCACAAATCAGTCCAATTATACCCAAAATTATTCATGAATGCATGTACAATTAGTTTCATGTGGAGATAAATTCACTATTTATATATATGTGTATGGCATATTATGTATGAGCATAAAGAAGCATTTCTAAGCCTCTCATAATCACTCACATTTACCATTCTAACCTTCCCACAAGTAATGGGATGTTACATTTCTAATATTATTATTATTTGAAAGTCATTAAAATTATTAGACGTCAAGTCATTATGACTTAACAATCTCCCCCTTTTTAATGATAACAAATAATCATAATTTTAGAAAGATAATTGAGTATTATTTATAAGAAGATATACAATTGAAAAACTTGTCAGCTATACTATCTTCTTTTTCTGCTTCTCCTCTTCTTCTCTTCTCTTCTTCTCTTATTCTCTTCTCTTCTCCCCCTATCTTTCTCTTCTTTTCTTCTCCCCTTATTTGTTATTAATCAAAAATCATGGCCGAAGATGCTTTATAATTTCAGAGAACATTTTTTGCATCTCAGTGCGGAGTGACTTGAGGTCTTCTTGCACAGACACTCGTAACCGAGCTACTTCCTCATGTAAGTCACCCACTGACTCATGCAATTCATCAACCTTGTCATGAATTTCTTCAATTTCTTTGACTAAGGCTTCATAACTCTTCTATTGTTCCAAACCAATAGTAGGTTCTGAAGATAAGACATCCAGTTCAATGATAGCAGGAGGTTTGAAAGATAAGTTTCTTTCAGGGAGATCAAAGTCATCAAGTCTAAGTAGCTTTGGAACTTGTTTTCCAAGAAGGTGTAGTACCTCTCCAATTAAAGATATAGAGCTCAAGGGTCTAAGGTGCATAATTAGGTGCACAAGAGTCTCTATG
>JANIHZ010133994.1:0-11692 GCA_027478365.1 Erythroxylum rufum
ATTTAAAATTTATTTTATAATTTACCCAATATATTATAGCAAACCACGTTTGAAATCTCATGTACCAACTAAACATACTTCTATTCCAATTGCGTAACGTACCAATCACGTACTAAATTTCTTAATAACTTCAAAAAATGGTTGGCCGAAGAGAAACAGATACGGAAGATTACAAGTACGGACTTGGTCTCTTCTAATGGCTGAAGTATATACAGGTTGCATACGAATGAATGATTCGTTTTGTTGGTGAGAGTCTTTATTTCTTATTTATTAAATATCAGTTTGGCGGGTTCCACCTTCTCTCCATACTCTCAAGAACTCTTCTTTTTTCTTTTTCTTCAATAATTAACTCTTTCCATATATCTTTTTCTCCGGAAACTTTTTGTTGTGGACTTTCTGTTTAACGTGCTTATTGCAAGCTAAGACAAAAATGGTTTTTTGGTAAGTGGTCGTTGTTTCTTTGTTAGAACTGTACAACGAAAGAATATACTGAATTTTAAGACACAAAGTTGCATTACTTTCATCGTCAAACCTCTTGGTTTGGTACTGTAGATAACAGCACAGAGTTTGATCTTGGAGGATTTTTTGACAGAGTTCGTTGGAAGGTGTTGTTGATGATTGTGATGATATGAGAAGGGTATTTTTTTGTTTTCCAAGTTAGAAGCTGAGAAATGGGCTCAAAAGCTCTGGTTTTTCTGATTCTTTCTTTCATTCAAGTTAGTGCCATTGGAGCACTGACCAACGGTGACGATCGTAAGTGAATTCAGCTACTCAACTCTTGTGTTTCGTGGGTTCATTTTCTGCTTTCTAGTTTCCTCTTTTGAATATTGGATAAGGGTATTCTTCTTGATGAACATAGGAGAATAGATCAGTGTCCTTGGCTTCTACTTTTAGATGGAGCAGGGGATATCTGATGTGCTCTTAACTGGGTATGAACATGTGTTTTTTTTTTGGTTTTAAGGTTGACAGCACACCTGTTTGACCCAGTTAGATCTTATAGAGGATAGGATTTGTTATCAGATTCAACCATAAGAGAACAAGTAGAATCATAGACTAGGATTCAGCTGCAGTATGACCTTTTCCTTCTGATTTTGTCCCAGAATTTCTTGCTTAGATCCCAATGAATTTAGGGCTAAACCATTTCAGTTTAATGTTAGATCCTCGGTGCATATAAAGTGACTAGACTATGGTTTATCTTCCTTTGATTATGATGATACAGTTGCTAAGCTAAATGCCCTCAAAGATATATGGGAAAACACGCCTCCTAATTGGGTAGGAACAGACCCTTGTGGAAGTAACTGGGATGGAATACGATGCAGCAATTCACGTGTGATTTCCATGTAAGTCATCTGCAATTTTCAGTAACTCAATTTTTTTTTTTTACTTTGTTTGAGGTTTCCACATTCATCTTTCTCTGAGTTCTGGCAATGATTCAGAACATTGTCTAGCATTGGATTGAAAGGTCAGCTGTCCGGAGACATCTCATCCTTATCCGCTTTGCAGATTTTGTATGTCTACGGTTTGCTCTGTTATCTTTTCTGCTTTGCATCTAACTAGTTCTATTCCAAGTATAATGAAATCTTCTCTGTTCAATTGCTATTTTGTCACAGGGATCTATCCTATAACAAGGAATTGAAAGGATCTCTTCCAGCAACAATTGGGAATTTGAAGCAGCTAACTAATTTGTAAGGCACAGATCATTGAGCAGAAATAGTTAGATGCAAGATTTCTTATGCCAATTGAGATTGATTGTTACTTTCATTCTTAGGATTTTGGTTGGTTGTGGTTTTACTGGTCCAATACCTGACTCAATAGGATCGCTGCAGCAACTTAGATTTCTGTAAGGTTTTTATATTGTACTGTTGTGGTCCCTTTATCATATTACCATGGAAATGTCCAATTTCGAGTTGACCATATTTTCCAATTGTGCTTTGTTGGACTGCAGATCTTTAAATTTTAATCGCTTCACTGGACGAATTCCTCCTTCAATCGGCAAATTATTGAACCTATATTTGTTGGATCTAGCTGATAATCAGCTTGAAGGACCAATTCCAGTGTCCAGAGGCTCCACACCTGGGCTTGATATGCTAGTTAATACAGGACACTTGTATGTCTCAGATTATCACAACACATCTCCTTGCATTTCAAACACTAATCTTGTTAAAATTTTCTCAACAGTCATCTTGGAAAGAACAGACTCTCAGGTACAATCCCAGCTCAGCTTTTCAACTCAAGCATGCAACTCATACATGTGTGAGTATCTTGCTTTGTTTCCTCATTGTATGTAATATGCATTTAAACTTGACTCTGTGTTTAAGAACCTGCAGTCCATTTTGTAGTTCCAACATCGAGCATATATTGGAGAAAACATGATTTTTCTCAGAAAATAAAGAGGATCGGGTTCCAAAAAGATAAAATTGATCTTAAAATGTGATCACTTTTCTGAAACTATTCAGCTTTCTAGCTTCTTGTGCACCCAATTTCAAGAACACAAAAATGAAAATAAACAGTACAGAGAATGCTTCTCGATACAATATTTTTCATTGCTCAACTTTAAAGGAACAAGTTTACATCAAATGGAGCTTAACTAGTCCAACTAGCTGATAACTGATAAAATTTTCAATTCAATTAACTAGAACACAAAACTAAATTCAGCTTCAGGTTTCTAACACAAACTATCAGGTACCAACAAAATTTTCTGTGATGTCAAAATACAAACAACTTCAAATAATGTAATCATTTTTTTTTCACATATTCAGCTTCCTCCTCTTTTTCTTTTCTTGGTAGGCTTTTCGAAGACAACAACCTCAGTGGCCCTATTCCTTCTAGCATTGGGCAGGTCCAAACTTTGGAGGTTTTGTAAGTAGCAAATGCCAGCATAATTTGTGGAATCGCATCCTTAGATTAGTGATGTTCATGTTTTATAATGAATATATCATCTTTGGTGCAGAAGGTTAGATAGGAACTCATTAACTGGACCTGTTCCTTCAAACCTTGGCAATCTTAGTCTCAGTGAGTTGTAAGTTTGAATGTGGCTCTCATGTGGTTCTACTATATACATCTGGCACTTTAGCCTCAATTTTTGGTTCTATTAAGGAACTCTGTTGCTGATCACTTCTCAGGTTTTTGTCCAACAACCAACTATCTGGACCTATTCCAGATCTTTCTGCAATGCCTGTCCTCAGCTATTTGTAAGATTTCTCCATAATCTACTTTGCACTTAAACATAATATTTTTATTTACTATCTGTCAGTGACAAGTAGACATTTTCTACACAAATTCTGACCAACATCTGGTCTACAGGGACTTGAGCAACAATACTTTTGATGCAGCAACTTTTCCTCCGTGGATCTTAACCTTAAACTCTTTGACAACATTGTATGTCTCTCTTTATATGTCTCTCAATCACATTGCAAGTACAGTAACAGACAATGCTGTTAATCTTCCCGTAGTTTTGCCGATTACTTTTGACTTCTTAACAAAGATAAGAGGCTTAATTTTAAAACTCAAACTTAATATCTGAACATAAAGAAAGTAGTTTTTAATATGATATTTATATTCCTTAACAGTATATTTCTTTTATGGCAGAATGATGGAACACACAAAACTTCAAGGTCAGGTTCCTCCTATTCTGTTCGGCCTTTCCAACTTGCAGACTGTGTGAGTACCAATTTATGTTTACTTGGGTAACATATAATTTTTCATGGATAAACATAATCACAGGAAAAAAGATTAATGAACTTAGGTCCTAGGTTGGTTGATTAAGAACTTCATCTGATATGACAGGATCCTTAATAACAACCAACTCAATGGCTCGTTAGTGCTGGGATCAAGCTTGAGCAACCAACTACAAATAGTTGATTTGCAAGACAATTTCATTTCTGATTATAAAGGCGGAAATCCAGTCACTGTCATGTAAGCTACATTCATGGTTAATTTGCTTTCACCAAGTTGGTGATTCCAACGTTATAAGTAAGATCATTTTGTCTGGAAAGCCTTATTTTGCCAAAGAGATGGGAACCCATTAGTTGTTTCCTTGTCAAAACTTTGTGCAGACTTGCAGGCAACCCAGTGTGTCTGGGATCAGGAGCAACAGAAAGTTACTGCACTGTTCCTCCACCAAACTCGTCTGTAACAGAAACAAACAATTGTGTTCTTGCCCGGTGCACATCAAATAAGATTTCAAGTCCCAACTGCAAATGTGCATATCCATACACAGGACTACTTGTGTTCAGAGCTCCTTCATTCTCAGATTTGGGAAACCAAACAATCTATTCGTCTCTCCAGCAGTCATTGATGAATTCCTTTAACAAGGTTCAGCTTCCTGTGGATTCAGTGTCTTTAAGTAACCCAAGAAAGGACTCCTCCGAGTATCTTGATATTAATCTTCAAATCTTCCCATCCTTACAAGATAGCTTTAATCGGTCAGTGATTTCTAGTATCGGATTTGTGCTAAGCAATCAGACATTTAAGCCTCCAAAGAACTTTGGTCCTTTCTTCTTTTCTGGTGATACTTATGTGCATTTTGCTGGTACGTATTTGTATAATTGCTTTGCTTGTTGCTCTTGTGATTAATAGACTTGGTTCTCAGTCTCTGTGAATCTCACAGGAGAAAATGGAGGGTCAAGCAAGTCAAGCACTGGCATTATTATTGGAGCTGGAGTTGGTGGTACTGTACTCTTGGTACTGTTGATCCTTGCAGGCCTATATGCTTATCGCCAAAAGAAGAGAGCAGAAAAGGCAAATCATGAGATCAACCCTTTTGGTATGAATTACTAATTTTGTCTTGAAAGATTGAAACTTGGTTTCGGGTATCTTAAGTTTTAGGTGTTGGCACAGCAAATTGGAACACGAACAACGTCAGTGGCGGTGTTCCGCAGTTAAAGGGAGCCAGATGCTTCTCCTTTGAGGAGCTCAAGAAATACACCAATAACTTTTCAGAATCCAATGATATTGGATCTGGTGGATATGGAAAAGTTTACAAAGGAACTCTTCCCAATGGACGACTGATTGCAATAAAACGAGCTCAACAGGGGTCCATGCAGGGTGGCCTGGAGTTCAAAACTGAGATAGAACTCCTATCAAGAGTCCATCACAAGAACCTCGTAGGCCTCCTGGGATTTTGCTTTGAGCGAGGTGAACAGATGCTTGTGTATGAGTTTGTGCCAAATGGTACTATCAGAGACAGTCTCTCAGGTATTTAGTTCTACTCGCAGCAAGCAAAAGTGAAGCTTTTTTGTTCTATTTGTTAGAACTTTTGCTAGAACTAGCTAAAAGGGAACGAGGCCTAGTTTCTGAATCACATTCTTACAATTTTCTTCCATCCAAACAGGTCAGACAGGGATCAGGCTAGACTGGATAAGGAGACTTAAGGTAGCTCTTGGTGCAGCAAGAGGTCTGGCCTATCTGCACGAGCTCGCAAGCCCTCCTATCATACACAGGGACATCAAAACTACAAACATATTACTCGATGAACGCTTAAATGCAAAAGTTGGAGATTTTGGTCTCTCCAAGCTTTTGGGTGACACTGAAAAGGAACATGTGACTACTCAGGTCAAAGGGACAATGGTCAGTAACTTAACATTATTGCTTACATTAGATGATCATGCTACTACTATCCATGATGAGATTTTCCAAAGAAAATGAAGTACAAAGTGTGGTTCATTGAACATTTTGGATACTTCGATGTCATCTGCACTAGTCTTATAGTTACAGATAACTGCATCTACCTCTTTTCTAAAAGTTGCCGGAACTCTATCCAGCATAGGACAGTCTATTCTGATACTGTTTTTTCATCCAGTCCTGCACGTACTGGACGGTATGCTTCCATCTCCTGATATGATTGACTTACAAATTTGTTGTATTCAATAGGGGTATTTGGATCCAGAATATTACATGACCCAGCAATTGACAGAGAAGAGTGATGTTTATAGTTTTGGAGTAGTTATGCTGGAGCTGATAACTGGAAGAAGGCCAATAGAGAGGGGAAAATACATTGTGAGAGAGTTGAAGATGACTATGGACAGAACAAAGGATTTGTACAATCTCCAAGAAATTCTTGATCCGGGTATTGGTTTGGACACCACATTGAAAGGTCTAACTAAGTTTGTGGACTTGGCATTGAAATGTGTAAAAGACTCAGGAGATGAGAGGCCAACAATGGGTGAAGTGGTTAAAGAGATTGAGAACATCTTGGAGCTTGCTGGTCTAAATCCAAATGCAGAATCAGCATCAAGTTCAGCTACCTATGAGGAAGCTACAAAGGGGGCTTCCCATCCTTATAGCAAAGATGCTTTTGACTATAGTGGAGGCTTTCCACCATCAAAGATTGAGCCACAATGAGTGTTGGGTGACTGTAAACTAAAGTTTTGCACACTTTGTTAGCTGTAGAAACAACTTTGATCATATGTAAAATCTGTTGATTTTCATTTTGCTGCTTTTATCATCTGTTCAACACTAAGTTCGGTTATAGAACAGAAGTATTATGTTCTGGAATCCTAAACATCTGAAATTGTTACATTATGAATTGCTCATTCATAAACTACATTGATCTTCTCATATTACAGTATTCATGAATACTGTGAAAGACCTCACATTCAAAAGGATTAAATTGACTCAGTTCATATCGTCTGATGGATTAAGTCTTAAAATTAAAGGGTTCAGATTTTAAGATTTAGTCTATAGATTGAGTTTTTATTTAAAAACTAAGTTAAAAAAATTTATAAGTGGGATTTGATTTTTTTATATAAAAATTATAAAATAATAAGCCTAAACTTCATCATCATTATCATCATCGTCATACCTAGTCTGAAGTCCCGTAATAAAACGAAGTCTGAGAACATCTGATAGTACGCAGCCTTATCCCTACATAATAGAGAAGTTGTTTCCGATAAACCCAAATGCAGATGTGACAATAAAAGAGTGACGCAGGTTAACTTATATTTATAAATATCCTACATTAAAGCTAATTTATAAAATTGTTATTTAATAATTTCCCGTTCACATAATTATTAGAAAAGAATTTTCATTTACATAATTGTTGAAAGGGGAAAATATAGACAAAAAATTACTTAAGTATTTATCATTTTAATTAATTATTTGTTATAATAAAAATGAGATTTTTTCGCTCTAACTTAATTAATGTTTAAATATATATTTCACTATTTAAATCTTATTGTAATTGTATATTTACTTAATTTAACTGTTATTATTTTTTAGAATTTATATTTTTATTTACAAGTTTACATAATAATTATTTGTTTTTATTCAAATTTAATATTAATATATCATATTTATATTTTATGAGTTAGATTAAAATTTCTTCTATAATAAATTAAATTTGAAATTTAAAAATTAGGTAATTTCATAAATAGAGTTAGATATAAGTCTTAAGAATTCTAAATTCTTTTGACTTAGAAGTTTAATTAAACTAATATTCACTAACTCCTATACAAATCTGATTCAGCTGTGAGATAAGATGGAAGAAGCATTCAAGCTGTAAACATGGTGATTTGTGAAGTATAAGTTAAATCACAGGACTAGAGCATTTATAATGGTCCAGTCACAGGACAAATAATTGAATTCATACAAATTACCATGGCTGTGTGATTGGAGAAACCATGGATTGCTCGTAAGATCATTGACTAATTATAAAAATTAAACAATCATGGAGATAATCATCACTTTCGTTTATTTCTACACAGCTAAGGAACAGTAGAACAGAGCAGAAGACTATGACTGTGATGTTTCTTGCGTCAGGAAGCCACTGGCTTTCAGGCTCTCCACTGTTTCTCTCACAGCATCTTCAACTGGAGTGAAGACTAGTCCCAAGTTGAGGAGTTTCTTGGCTGCATCTTTGCAACTTGCCATGCCTGGTTGAGTCTCCCCGTTAAACCTGTAATGCCATTGGAGTCAAGAACATGCCATGCTCTAAACCATACAAGTTTATTCCAGAAAACAGAGACATGCTCATTTAGAGGGGCAAAACGAGAAGAAGTGCCATTGGAGCCTATTGAAAAAAAGGCAGATAAGAACAATGTTGATGTTTTGCATGGTATCATTGGCACTTACATGTCCCATTGAACTTTCATCATTGAAACCAGAAGATACCCATAAAAGGAATTCATACCTAATCTTCTGGGATTAACTCTTCTTCCGAGCTTGGAAGTGAAAGTGTCATTGGGGAAGGAGTTCATCTCTTCTCCACGGTATTATTAATAAAGAATTTGCAAATCATTTATCGGATCGAATGATTTGTGTACCTGTATCCATAATTGTTTGTTGTTATTGTAAGATGTTGATTTATTTCCTCTCGTCTTCTTTCTCAAAGAATTCCTCAATGGTTTAGAATAGTTTCAGAATCGTTATTCACCACCTCTATCAGACCTAACTATTTTTACTTTTCTATCTAACTGCCTTTCTATCTCATTAATGAATACCTCTAGGATGTCCACAGACTAAGACTTCTCATGCAGTAGATAAACATATCCATATCGCGAGAAGTCATCAATAAAGGTAATGAAATATTTTTCACCGCCCCAAGAAGGAACGTCAAAAGGATCACAGATGTCAGTGTGTATTAATTCTAGTAATGTGCTACTTCTTGTGGCTGGATGCTTTGATATATGTTTGGTTTGCTTGCTTTTAATGCAATCCACACATATATCCCAGTCAATAAAATCCAATGGAGGTAAGATTTCATTTTTCACTAACCTCTGTACCCTTTCTTTGGATATATGACCTAATCTTTTATGCCATAAAAAAACAGAACATTCATTATGTGCACTACGTTTATTTCCTATAATATGGTCAACATGAAACAGAGATTCAGTAAAAATCAATATCAAGATTTAAACGATATAAACAATCAATTAATGTACCAGAACCATAATAATACTTATGTTTATATAATGAAAAAACATTGTTTCCAATCTTAAATTGAAATCCTACATCACCCAATTTTACAACAGAAACTAAATTTCTAGCACATTCAGGAACATAAAGACACTTTTCTAGATCTAGGTAACACCCAATGTCCAAGATCAATCTATACGTTCCAATGCTCTCTATCCGTGCCTTCATTCTGTTCCCTATATGCAAGAACTTTTCAGTTCCGTTTATGGTATAGATTGAAAGGAATCCTTTTTTAACATGTGACACAAGAGTAGTTGCATCAGAATCTAACCACGAGGAATTTTTAGTCACGTCAATAAGATTTGATTCAAAACATACTGAGACATCGTATATACCTTTCTTTTCGAACTAGGCCTTTCTTTTGGGACAATCTTTCTGAAAGTGACCAAGCTTCTTATAGAAGTGGCACCTCTTATCTTTCTTGATTTAACCCTCGTTAACTTTGCTGAGAGCTTTGCCCTTATCTTTTCCTTTCTTTCGTGGTTTATTCTTGTTGCTACTAGTTCCATGATGAAACGTGAGATGAACGGCGTGTTCCGTCATTTTCTTCAATCTCCCTTCCTCCTGAACTAACATGGCCTTAATTTCTTGAAGGTTCTATTTTTCTTTAATAGTGTTATAATTCACGTGGAACTGGCCAAACTCTAGAGGAAGTGAGTTGATTATAAACTGTACCAGAAAGGACTCACTCACATCTATACCCATAGATTTCAATTTTGCAGCTAGGTTTGACATGAGTTATATGATCATGAATGGGTTGTGACCAGTCAAACTTCTTGGTCGTTAGCTCACTCATTAAAGTCCCTACTATGGACTTGTCAGCTATTTCAGACTGGGAATATTCTTTAAGCTTCAACCTTTTGCATTGTCTGTTTTAGGCATTGATGGCTTGACATTTTCTATGATCGTCATTCGCATTAAATTCAAGCTCAGCCTATAAGACCGTTCCTAAGCCTCATAATAAGACTTGTCAGCTTCAGAACTAGTCTCAATTATGGCTGCAGGCCTTACGTCTAAAACTATGGCCAAGTCCAAATCCATTACACCCAGTTGGAACTGGATTTGTTCGGACCAATCCTCATAGTTTAGACCATTGAACTTGATCAAGCCATTGCCTAAGGCGAACAAATTAGTAAATACTGTACATACAACATATAGGCCACGCATTAATGCTTTGAGTAAACCTAAATGGATTCAAACTAACTAATAAACTTTGATTATGCATTTAAATTCTCCTTTGGGTGAAATTTAAATACATAGTACTAACCTATTCTAATGCATATATATAATTTACTATAATGAACAATCAATCACATTACAGTCAATATGCATGTTATCTTTGGATATACAATCATATTAACTAAATATGTTAATGAAGTCCTTTTAATGTCATTAATTATAAGCAAAGGTCCGCCTTTGGGTATCCTCCTAGCGTTATAATTAATAATCTCAATTGTTCAGTTCAACCTTTATGTTATTTTAGCATCATATTATATTGAACAATTGAAATAAATGACAGTTAAATGATTAAAATTTTCAAGCTAGGCCACTTTTGTCACATCCCACCCCGACGGGAAGGGTAAAATAGTAATTTGGCAAAGGATGAGAGTGACTGGGACAAATTAGGATTGTTCATGCATACCGGTATTTGTGAACAGTGAATTTTTGCACATGAAAAATAACTGTACATGCATTCATGATATTTCCCGGTATTTAAGTCTAAATGAAATTTTACTGTGAATAATGTGGCAATTGTGTTGGAAAAATTTATTGGAGTGAGTTTTTGTGTGTTTTACATTTTAAGGGAATTTTAGGAATTTTTCTGAAATTTTTTGGAAAAATTTTCCGGACTGAAAAAATCACCAAGTGGCGAACCGGTTGATTTTCGGTACCGAAAATTGCTATCAAATGGTACTGCAATATTGGATCCATTTATTTGAACTTGAAATTCGGGCCATTAGCCTTGAATGGGCCCAAGATCCATCTTATTAGGGTTTAATTTAAATTAAATGTTATTTTGTCTTTTTCCTTAGTTGTCTCTTTCTCATTAGTGACAAGTGTGTTAAAGCATTTAATGCTTGTATTTGGCTTGGACTTAGTCTTCTCATCCACGATGCATCTTCAATTTATTGTAAAAGGGAAAGAATGAAAAGCAAATGAGTTAATTCCTTGTTCTTTCTCCATCCGAAAACCTTCTCCCCTTTTTGCCTCTCCATCGAATTTTTATGCTCTAGTAAAGTGTTACTTTCCTCCAACCTTAAGAGCCCTCCTTACATGCTTACAAGCTATGCTAGTGATTGTGTGAAGTGAATTTCATTAGCTATGCTTACAAGTTGTTGGTAGTTAAGCATTGAAGAGGAAGTTTCAATTAGGTAAGAATTTCATTATGCTTTTGAAGTTGTAGTGGTTAGATGCATTAATTGGGAATTTTGGTGCATTTGTTGTGATTAATTATGCATTAATTTCATAAAGATAGTGGTAGGATTGTTTGGGTAAGTTGGTATGAGGATGAATGATGAATGTGTGGTGAATTGCTTTTTAATTGGTTGATTGGTTTTGATGTGTGAATAATGGTAGAGAAATTATAATTTGGTAAGAAAATTGTGTATGTTGTGTGCTGCCAAATTGTGGCTATTAGTCTAAGTGAAAGTATTGATGATTTAGTGGCTGAGTTCTTGTCCAATTGGTATGCTTATTGAAGTAGAATTGGATTTGGCATGATAGGAAGTGAAGGGAGTATCAAAGCTGGAAAATTGATTTTGTACCTATTGCAATGTTT
>JANIHZ010134010.1:0-11688 GCA_027478365.1 Erythroxylum rufum
GTATAAAATACAGTCGTTATGCTGCCCGATTTTCGGGAAAAATCGGGTTAAGATAAGAATAAGAATAAGAAGTTAGTTTGTTAAAGATAAGCGTTTAGTTCAAAGATGAAATTTTGAGTTATTGAATGATTAAGAAGAGTTAAGTGAATTGAAATTTGCACGAGAATGAGTTTCCAAACAGTCCGATTTGGATTCCGTTCTTTCGATTCTTCGCTCCGTTCTTTGTTATGCGATTCTGATTTGTTTCCATACCATTCGTTTCAGTTCGATTCGAATTCGCATCAAAATTTTGCTTTTCAATTTTCTGTTTTCTGTTTCGTTTCTTCGGTTGGGATCCAGTTTCCGGATCTGGTCCCAACACAATCTCCTGTGATTACAAATTTTACTAATACTTTGCCTCCTTTTCGTAGCGGGTTTACTAAATCTATGATGGAGGACCAAGATAAGGAGATTTTGGAAATGTTCAAAATGGTTGAGGTGAACTTACCTCTAATTGATGTCATAAAGCAAGTTCCATGATATGATAAATTCCTCAAGGAATTATGCAAGTCAAAAAGGAAACTGAGAGGAGACGAGAAAGTTAGTGTGGGGGAAAATGTGTCTGCGGTCATTCGAAGAAAGCTTCCCCCAAAGTGTAAGGATAGGTATGTTTACAATTCCCTACAAAATAGGTGATACTAGATTTGAAAAAAGCAATGTTTGAATTAGGACCTTCAATTAATGTCATGCCATATTCCATTTAAAGTTCGTTGAATTTGGGATCTTTGAAAGAAATATATGTTATAATTCAATTGGCTGATAGATCTAACGCTTATCCAAAAGGGTTTGTAGAGGATGTTTTAGTGTAGGTTAACGAATTGGTTTTCCCAACTGACTTTTATGTGTTGAAAATAGAGGGAGAACCTTCGTTTAATTTTGTACCAATCCTTCTGGGTCGACCATTTTTGAAGACATCATTGACAAAGATTGATGTGGATGCAGGAACATTAAATATGGAGTTTGACGGTGAAATTGTTCACTTTAATATTCTTGAAGCTATGAGGTACCCTAGTGATGTTCATTTTGTTTTATCCATTGATTTCATTATTGCTTGTGTTAAGAAGTTTTTGATATAGAAGGCAAAGATGAGTTAGAACTCATTCTTTGGATGAGTTTGCAGGAAAACACTTTACAAAATTCTAACTTATTCATTACAAATAAGATGGAAGAAATTGTGCTAGCATTGCAATCACTACAACTGATTCCAAAAAGGAATGTGTCTCCAATTATTGAATTGCTAGTATCTTATACGAAATCTCTTCCTTCTATTATGCAAGCACCTATAGTTGAACTGAAGCAATTACAGGAGTACCTCAAATCTATGTTTTTGGGAGAAGGAGAAATACTTTCGATAATTATTGGAAGGAACTTAACCAAACTTTAAGAGGAAAAGCCCATTCAAGTGCTTAAAGACCACATCACAACTATAAGGTGTACCAAAGTTGACATTAAAGGTATTAGCCTTTTGATATGTATGCACTGAATTCTTTTGAAAGAAGGATCCAAACCATCAAAAGAATCACAAAGAAGATTGAATCCTCCAATGATGGAAATGGTAAAGATGGAGATCTTGAAGTTGTTTGATGTTGGTATAATCTGTCTAATTTTGGATAGTAAATGGGTTAGTCTAGTCAAAGTGGTACCAAGGAAGACTGGGATTACAATGGTGAAAAATGAGAACAATTGTCCCTACAAGGATTCAAAATGGATGGCGAGTATGCATCAATTACAAGAAGTTAAATGCTACTATATGCAAGGATCACTTTGCACTCTTATTCATCGATCAGATTCTTGAACAACTTGCGGGATGATAGCACTACTATTTTCTTGATGGGTATTCAGGTTATAACCAAATTGTGATTGCTCCGAAAGATTAGGAGAAAACAACCTTCATATGCCCATTTTGTATATTTACCTACAGGAAGATGCCATTTGGACTTTACAATGCCCCAATCCCCTTTCAAAGATGCATGGTAAGTATTGTCTCCGAATGTGTTGAGCACATTATTGAGGTTTTTATAGATGATTTTGCTGTCTATGGGGATTCATTTGATGCATACTTGGATAATCTGAATTGTGTACTTCAACGATACATCAAAACTAGTCTTTTTCTAAATTCTTAAAAATTTCATTTTATGGTTGAATAAGGAATAGCTTTAGGACATGTAATCTCATCTAGAGGAATTGAGGTCGATAAAGCTTAGGTAGAAATTGTGTGATGCTTACCCTGCCCCAAAAATGTGCGGGAGGTTCATTCTTTTCTTAGAAATGTAGGCCTTTAGTGCAGGTTTATCAAAGACTTCATTAAGATCTTAACAAACCTCTATCATTTATTACAAAAGGATATGCCCTTTGATTTTGATGAGGGATCCAAAGAAACATTTAACAAGTTGAAAGAACTTTTAACTTAGGCACCAATCATTCAATCACCTAATTGGAGTCAGCCATTTGAGATTATGTGTGATGGAAGCAATTATGCTGTGGGTGCTATCCTTAGTCAAAAATATGGCAAGATGACTCATGTCATTTACTATGCCTCCCAAACACTCAATCCATCATAAAGCAACTACTCCACCATAGAAAAAGATCTTTTAACTATAGTGTTTACTTTAGAAAAAGTTAGACCTTACTTGCATGGTTCTAAAGTGATTATATATTATGATCATGCAGTATTAAGGTATCTTTTATCGAAGAAGAAAGCGAAGCCAAGGCTTATCAGATGGATTCTCCTTCTTCACGAGTTCAATTTGGAGATCGAAGATAAGAAAGGTACGGAGAATTCAGTCACTTAAGTTGAGTTGTGAATGAAGAGGAATCAATACCATTACAAGAGCTGTTTCCAAATGAGCAACTACTAACTCTTCAAGATAAGGTACCATGGTATGCTGATATTGTGAACTATTTAGTGAACCATGAAATACCTAATGACTTGAATAGAGCTATATGGAATGCAATAAAGAGTGACTCAAAATATTATATTTGGGATGATCCTTAACTATAGAAGTGTTGTTATGACCAAATGATTAGGAGATGTTTACCTGAACATGAATGTGAATCTATTTTGAAATTTTGCCATTCATATGCTTATGGTGGTCATTTTGGGACTAATAGAATTGCTAGGAAAATACTTGAATGTGGTTTTTATTAGCCAAATATAATGTGAGATTCCTATATGTTTTGCAAAGCATATGAACAATGCCAGAAATAAGGTAATTTATCCTCTAGAGATCAAATGCCTTTATCTCCAATCTTTGCATGTGAAAATTTTGAAATATGGGGAATCGATTTTATAGGAACATTTCCTTCCTCTTTTGGTTTTCTTTACATTTTTTTGGTTGTGGATTATGTTTCTAAATAGGTGGAAGCTAAAGCCACTAGGACTGACTATTTTAAATTTGTTGCAAAATTTATCAAGTCTAACATTTTTGTTAGATTTTGAACACCACAACCATTGAGTAGCGACAATGGTACTCATTTTTGCAATCGAGTGGTGCCAAACCTTTTAAAAGAGTACCACATATCACTCATAAAGTGTCCATGACCTACCATCCACATACAAACTGGCAAGCAGAAGTGTCCAATAAAGAAATCAAGCCAATTTTTAAGATGACGGTGAGCCTAAATCGTAAAGAATGGAGTCAATAACTTAATGATGCTCTTTGGGCATATAAGACCACATACAAGACACTGATTGGCATGTCTCCATACCGGTTGATTTATGAAAATTTGTGTCATCTTCCAATAAAGATTGAGCACAAACCTTTTAGGGCAATTAAGCAATGCAATATGAAGATAGACACAACGGGTGAACATAAAAAGTTGCAACTGCAAGAACTTAGGCTTGACTCTTACGAGAAAGTACAAATTTACAAAGAAAAGACGAAGTAATTTCACAATAAGATGATTGTTAGGAAGAATTTTGTTGTTAGACAAAAATTTCTTCTTTAACATTCACGACTTAAGCTTTTCCCAGGTAAATTACATTCCCGTTGGATTGGACCTTTTATTGTTATCAATGTGTTTTGGCATGGAGCAGTTGAAATTGAAAGCTTACAGACGAACAAGAAATTCACGGTTAATGATGATTGGCTAAAACCCTTCTATAAAGGATTCCAAGTTAAGGATGTGGAAGTGATAGCATTAGAAAACCCTACTTATGAAGATTAAGCAATATGGAATCGAGTCAACGATGATAAACAAAGGCGTTGCTTGGGAGGCAATCCAAGAGAACTTGATTTCTGTTTATTTACATTTTAGCATTTATTGTTTTTATTAAATGCTTTGTTTCTTACATTTGATGTTACATTGGAGACAATGTAAGTTTTAAGTGTGGAGGTGGAGATCTTGGTTTTTTATACACATTTTTAGCTTAATTGTTGCTTATATGACTTCTTAGGTGTTTTCAAAATAGAACGAACAAACAAACATTTTCTCTTTTCTATCACTTTTAAGACTATATAGTCATAATTAGATTCTGAATTGACTAGAAAAATCCATGGCAACTTTAGCATGTACTTTTGCTATTGTCATTGGTTAATGTGCATTGTCTTTTGAAGAGTAGTGACTAGTGGTAGACAAAAGTTAGTGAGATTTTGAACCTTATTAGACTTACACATCCATATCAGTCTCATTGTCTTTTATTTATATGTGACCTTCGTGACATGTACATCCTAACTTTGCCATGAATTTCTATTTAAGATCATATTTTTGTCACATGCATTAACATGAAAATGATATAGGCATTCTTTGTTTTTACAAACTACATTAGCCAAATAGCCTACCCATTGATACAAATTTTCCATTGTTAAGCCCCCTTGAGCTTTATTAGCCTTTATTTTTATGTTAACCACATTACAGGCTTTAAAATGAACCAAATGTCCTACCCAAGCCTTAAAACTAGTGGAGCATTTGTGAATTTTTGATGATTATGGATGTACAAAATTATAAGCGTGGGGTGTGCATATGCGTGGGATGGTTATAATTATTGGGATGTTATTTTATTTCTTATCAATGAAATTCCTATGTTGATGTAGCTTTTTTCAATTTTCAAGTGAAAAGAAAAAGAAAGAAAGAAAAAGAGAAAAGTAAAAGAAAAGGAAAGGAAAAGAACAGAAAAAGAAAAAATATAGAAAAATGTTTAAATAAAAGTATCAAAGAGGAAATAAAGCTGTTTGCAAAGTTATTCATAATTAATGGCTCCTCCTAAAGTTTTATGTAAAGGGTTGTTTGACTACAATGTGAACAAGAAAGATGTAGTTCTCAAGGGTCACTTCCTATGGTTTCAAAGTATCATTTATAATCAACTTTTTTGAGTGATATATTCTTGATGCGGTTTACGATACGAGAGCATGAATTTGAGTTGTGACACAAAGTTGTTGCATTCATTATAGCTAATAGTACCCAGTTTTGAATGGATGTTAGCTTGTGCGCTTGATGTTTCGTTAAGTGTTATTTTTGCTTCACTAGCTTGATGACTTTTATATTGCATTACCTAAAATACATCTTACCTTACCCTTACCCATATTATAACCTTAGAAATGTCCTTTTATTCATGATTATACATGTGACTCTTCATGGTGGAGAAATGAAATGATATGCAAAGTTGTGGAATATCATGATCATGAACGATGTTTGAGTGTACCTATGGATCTATCTTATTTAAACACATTTTGTTTAACTTTACCTTTAGATTACTCAGTTCTAAAGGTGATGAATGTTGATTAATCTTGAGTTGAAGCATTGAATGTTTATGTATTCTTGGGAAATATAGAAAATGAGTAAGTGTTTTGGTTTTGACGATTTGCCCGAGGACGGTCAAAAGCTAAATATGAGGGAACTTGATATATACTTAATTGTTGATACATTTAATCCTTGACACTTGGTGATTAATGCTTTAAAATTTTTAAGACACTCACTTTAGTTCATATTTGATCTTAAGTAAAATTTGGAAGCATAATAGCTAAAGTGAGCCAAAAGCATACTCGTTGAGCCATCTTCTTGAAATTAACACTCAGTTAACTTCATGGAGTAAGAAAGACACCGATGAAAATTGTGTCATGGGTGTGACACACCAAGTCACACTCATGATTTTCCACCTGTCCCATTTTTAACTTAAATTTTTACTATAAAAACATTATGTTGTGATGGCGGACACATTCTTGAAAATAGATGCAATTTTCTTCATTCTCTCATCAATTTTTCACATCTCATAGGCTATTCATGGGTTTTTCTTGTAGATTGATGGAGAAGATAGAGGGATAACCTTCCCCACACTAGTTCAGAGGTGAAGTTAACATCAAAAAGCACATTTGAGCATATCGTTATTGTGTATCATTTTCTTTCCCTCTTTTCGGATTGTTTACATTATCTTGTGTTTATTGATTAGGGATTGTGTAAGAATGATCTCAATGCTCTACTAGATTGTTTTTCATGAAAACCCATTGTTAGAACTTGAATACGATACCTAATAGTCATGTTTGAAGTCGTATATGGCAACTAACAGTATTGAATCATTCGGGATAAAGTAACCTATGATAAATAATCCTAGCTTATTATGTGATTATTATGTAGATTGGTCTATTTTTCTCATTCGTAATATGACTGTCTGATTAAACTTAAGGAATTTATTCTAGGTTATTCGATAGTTAGGATTAATTAATGAGCTCTTCTTGGTTAAAATATAGCTTGTTGTTAATTCAAGATCAATAGTCTAAAGAGAGGTAGGAAGATGATAATGTAATGATGTATATGAAATTGTGCGTAGGTCCAGATTAAACTGAAGAACCAGATTTCAAACCATAATTATGCGTAGGTCCAGATTAAACTGAAGAATCAGATTTCAAACCATTAATCGATTTTATCACTTTGTTGTTGTTTAATTTGAGTTACTTTTGTACATTTAATTTTACTTTGTTTTCTAATTTTTATTAATCCAATCCCCCTTGTTTTACTTATACAGATAATTTAGGAGAGTAATTGGATTTAATCTATGTGGAATCGACCTAGACTTGCCACTACTATAGTTGTAGGTTTAGTTATTTTGTGTAGTGTTACGACGCATTACCATTGTTAGTAAGAGGACCTCTAGATGGATGTCCAATAACTTATCTTATATAGTGAGGATTCAACTAATAACCTTTATTTTCAATTGCATCCACCTATATTGGAGTTCTCATGTAGCACTTCTAATTAATGTCACTAAAGATATTGAAAAGATATTTAGAAACTTCCTATAGAGTGGGTTAAGGAATAATAAAGGGATTCCTAAATTCAAATAGGTTTTTCTCCCCAAAACTTAAGAAGGACTAGGAATCAAATCCATAAGGGCTTCAAACATAGCTTTAATGGAAAAAAGAATATGGAGCTTATTCAATGACAAAGAATCTATTTAGGTAAAATAGATGTATGAGGAATATGTTAGAGGATCCAATTTTTAGACTATTAAGGCTAATTCTAGGTCTTTAATAAATACTAAACTTACATAAGACTAAGAGAAGTATAGACAATGAGAAGAAATATGTGATAGGTAATGGGGAGCAAACTAGCTTTTAGTTTGATAACTAGACAAATTTGAGACCTCTTTACATCTAACCCTTTTTCCACTTGTTATAATACTCCCTCCCATCTAATGTAAGAGTTAATGAAATGATTAAGGCAATTGATGGAAATATCCCTTAAGAGGATTACCAAACCTTCTACTTCACTTTTCAAATTATATCCCTAATTAGTCTAGGGTAAATAAAATAATTTGGCTTAGAGCCCTTATAAAAGATTCACAAATGCTTCATATGTAGCTTTGTTCTTTGATTATTCTAAGGAAGTCAAGTAGTTTAAGCTAGTGCAGTTCAAGAATAATGTCTATAAATTCTTCATTACATTGTGGCTGGTTATAAGAAACATACTTCTTATATTAGATAGGATTTCACATAATGGTTCTACCATTTGTATCTTATGGCAATCTCACCCTAAGTCTAGAAACCATCTTTTATTAATTTATGATTATTCCTTTAGCATTTGGATGTGTATACTATTAAGATCTAACTTATATTATCTACACCTCAACTATGTAGGAAACAATAAAGTGGGAACTAGGACACAAATTTAAAAATTATTGTGACTTCACCATTTTCATATTTGAGTATAAGTTGCTTGATATACAAATTGTGGAGGGAAAGAAATTACAGAAGATTCCATAATAAGAAGCAAGAAGTTCAAGTGGTCAATAAATATATTTATCATAATTTGAGGGAACTATCAGCTGCCAAAAAAATACATTTAAGTTGTAACACCATAGGTAGATTGAACTGGAGTCTCAACTGAAAGAAAAGAATCTAGCACATATGGAATATCGATTAAGAATTTTTTTCCAAATAGATTATGATTCACTAGTTTTAAAATAATGACATAAAATGTATCGTGCAAAGAAGAAAATTAAAAAAAAACACACTTAATTCTATAAATTCCTTGAGAACTAAATAACCATGTGTAACAAAAGTGGAGACTAGAATGTGAGCATTATCCAAAACCTCAAAACTTCCATCAAATTTATTGAAGAATGAAGCTTATGATGATCAAGCAAAAACTAGGAAAGATGATAGTAGAACCAAATTGAATGGTAGATGATTAGGAAAGTTATAGCAAAAGATTCATACATAACTTGGATTACATGCAATCTATAAAAAAGATACGTGTTCTTTAAAAGGCAGTGGCTAACTTATAAATTTATTTTAGATCAACCCTTTTTTCTTAGCCTTTGGCCGTTTGCATTAAAATATTTAGAAGGTAGCTTCCTATGCTCCTTCAACTCTTTGCTTCCTTTTCTTAATTATTGATTATCTCTTATAAATTTCACATTGTGATCACACCTGTTCTATTTCCTCAATCAAAGTTCTTTTTAATCTTTTTTTCTAACCACTGCCTTTACCAATTCTTCCTTCTTTTCTTTTAATGTTCTTTCATTGTATTTCTCACCAACCAATTGGTTGCTTTCTTTTTAAAACATGCTTTTCACTTTTAATTGAACAACCTCTTACTTAAGTTATTTTTCTTATAAGCAATATATTGTTCATACTTTCTCATATTAAGCTTCATTAAAAAGAACAAAATCTTGAGTTGTCCTTCCAACCAGAGGCTCTATATTTAAATTTAAACATTTGGGTACCTAAAAACCAGTTTCCTTTTAGCATCTCCAATCTTTAAAAAAATTAATACTTCCTAGCTTAGTTGGTGGCTCCAAATTTAGCTAGAATATTTTCTATAATTTTGTTTTCCAAAATTTTCTAATTGCAATTTGCTAAGCTGGTCTGTATTCATCCCAAAATTTAGGAATATTCATTGATAAGCTAACATTTTTCTTGTTTTGGAATTTCATATCGATTATAATTCCTTTCTTAACAGTAATAATAGTGAAAAAATAGCCATTCCAATAATTCTTGAAAAGGCAATCAATTTTTTTTGGCTTTAATGTTGAATTTAGTATAAAACATTCCATTTTCATTTCCACCAAAGGCCTCAAACATAAAATAATAAGAGAATTTGTCCCCATTTTTCTTTTCCTAACTTTATTATATACAAGTTAAAGGTCTTTAGTTTTTTTCATCAAAATGTTCTATTTGGTGATATAGAACTTCATTGTTATAAATCAATTAACTCAACATGGGGTAATTGCATATATCAATGCAATTCTTCACCTCTTACATTTATATAAGGATTAATTTCTAAAATATTTCAATTAAAATTGTTGGAATTGGATTAAATTATATGAATTTTAAATTATCTTGCAATCTTACTAGTCAATCATCAATAAATCTTGTTAATAAAGAAAACAAATTAATTAATAAACTCTTAAGATAGTTTATGTAGGCATGGATAATGGATCTTGTTCTTCCACCCCTCCCAGATCCCTTTGGAAGTGTATTAATGCCTCTATTTTATTTTTGACCATTTTTTTGGTGGGGGTAGATGTATATGCAAGCTGAGCTGCTTCTCATTCTGCTGTGCCTACCTGGTGTCCAGCAAAGCTAGGACTATTCCACTCTGATTGATCCAGGAAGTAAAAAGCTTCAATACTTCAACAATTTCTGATCTCTAATAGACCTTTAAGTAGGATTTGAACCCAGATTTAGTTCTGACCATTTGTCATAGAAAAAAGAACGAATGGAACTTGTTGAATTCTTAAGAAAATTTTCAATTAATGTATCTATTAAAATTGTTAGGATTCCTCCATTGTAGGTATTATTTCATTCTTTCCAAAATTGAATGTTCGATACATCATATTTTAGAACCTTACTTAGGAGGTTTATGACAATCTATGGTATCTTTATATCCAAAAATTATATTATCCTTCCAAATTTCTCAATATAAAAAGTTTTGATCCGTTTTTGAAAATTTATAGTAATAGGCCTTTAGCTCTTAGACATTACTTTCTGTTCTCTCGATCATGGCATATTTTGAAAAATATCAAATCCTCTCATTCGAGCCTCAACTCGTTCAATCTATCTTTTATATTTCATAAAGGAGTTTTAACTTTTGTTCCTATGTTTTTTCTCCTAGTAAGCCTTTGATGAATAATGATATCATCTCAGTTTTATATAATGAGAGGGTCGTAATTTCCTTTAATCAAATCTCAAAAATGCATTAGATTATGCATGTACAATTTAGATTAAAAAAAACAATAAAATGATATGCAAATTCCTTAAATATTTAAATTTGACTAAAATATGAAAGCAAAATTATCCCTTTTTCAAACTGCACATTTTATTTTTAATAATCTAATTTTTAAAGGTTCAATAATTATAAAATTCATATGATTTAAAAAGAAACAAAATAAAAGAAAATCTCCTTAAATTTTATTAAAACCATGTATGATAATAAGAAAATAAAGGATGATTTAAGAAAAACACGTTGATTCCCTTTAAGGGATCCTTTAAAGTTTGAAATTCTATGAAGAATAAAATTACGAGTAGCTCTAAACAGAGCAGTGCGTTTGGTAATGTTCCATAAAGGTTAGGTGAAACCTAGAAAAGGGACAGGTCTAGAAAAGCTAATATAAATTGGATTATCCCTCTCATCATCCTCTCGAGGTTTTAGTTATAAAAGAATAAATGCTAATAAATAAGCCAAATTTTGTGCATGTTTGGATGGACTTTTGACAGGACAATAAGCACTTTTCTCTATTATAAAAGCCTTTTAAAAAAAGGGTGTTTGGCTGTAAATAAAAAAGTGTTTCTTTAATAAATATGACTTTTTTGACAGTCAAAATACAACTTTTTAAGAAGTTTAAATTCGAAGTTTCTTTTAAAAAAATCATTTTTAAGTAGATTTTTCAGATCAATTAATGAGCGTATTTTTAGTTCCTTGTACCTTTATGTTTTACACATAATTTCCACAATACCAACATACTTATTTTTCCGTTTGTTATGTATTTAATTATTTACTCAACTTGGATATTTATTTTGAAATTTATATAATATTATTTGACTTTTTTAATATGTTTTAATATTTATTTTCGATATTAGTTTACTTATGTTATAATCTGTAAAAAAGATTTGGTTAGATATATTTTTATTTATGTTTCATATGATTTAAAATTATATAATAATTAATATATTGTTCTTTGCATATTGTTTAACATACTTTAAATAATATTTA
>JANIHZ010134037.1:0-11685 GCA_027478365.1 Erythroxylum rufum
AAATCATGATGAATATGTTGTTATGTAATCAAAGCTATGAATGCACTTTCGGTTGGATTAGAAATGGGAATGAAGAGGACAAGTATTCCCTTTTGTATATTTGTGTTGCTTATGGTTAATGCATGTTTTGGGAAGGAAATGTGGAACGGAGATTGTGTTTCTGCACATTTACCATTATTGAATTGCTGTTGAGTTACTATTAGGTTGTGCTTGGGAGAGTTCCTAGAATGTTTAGTAAGGTTTATGAGCTGTTTGAGGTGTTAATTGGTAGGTGTGAGTGATTGGGGATGAGTTCAGGTGCTGTCTAAATGATAGATTTTCAGCAGAAATTTTGAGTCAATTTTGACCCATATAGAAATGGAGTTTAGGGCGGTGATCCTCTTAAAAAATGTAGATTTTTCTTCTATCTTTCCAACGCAACAAACTGTGCCTGATTTGGAGTTCGGAGTAAAAAGCTATAAGCGTTTAAAGCAGACAAAAGGAAATCAGACGCAGAAAACCAGACGAAGGGAAAAGCAGACGAAAGGAAAAAGTAGACAAAAGGAAATCAGGCGCAGAAAACCAGACGAAGGGAAAAGCAGACGAAAGGAAATCAGACGCAGAAAACCAGACGAAGGGAAAAGCAGACGAAAGGAAAAAGCAGACAAAAGGAAATCAGACGCAGAAAACCAGACGAAGGGAAAAGCAGACGAAAGGAAAAAACAGACGAAAGGAAAAGCAGACGCAGAAAACTAGACGAAGGAAAAAGCAGACGAAAGGAAAAAGCAGACGAAAGGAAAAGCAGACGTAGAAAACCAGACGAAGGGAAAAGCAGACGAAAGGAAAAAGCAGACGAAAGGAAAAGCAGACGCAGAAAAGCAGACGAAAGGAAAAGCAGACGCAGAGAAACCAGACGAAAGGAAAAGCAGACTGAAAGAAAAAGTCTGAGCATGGGTTAGTATTTTGGAGATATCTGGAGCTCCAGAGCTCGAAATTGGGTGATTCAAGTTGCAAATTTAACTAGAGACATGGGGCTACAAATGTACGAAGAAGTCCGATTGAGATTCAGCCCCTAAGATGTTCGGATTTTGGAGTGAAGTTCGGTGAAGTGGACAGTCCCGAGGTTGTTAGGTCGTAACTTCTTCAATTCTAATCCGATTTGAGCGATTCCAGTGGCGATGAAATCGTTAGAACCGAGGGAATATTTTCAAATAGGAATCCAATCAAGTCTTTCTAATTGAGTTTTTCCCTTATTTGTAATCGATTCGTGTTCAATTTTGGGCCCTCTATGCTTTGTGGGTCCGAGAATGTTGGGCCTCGGAGACGGGGTTCAACAAACTCGACCAACAGATATGGAGGACCAGGGGGAGATAGTCTCGCCGTTTATATGGGAGGATCAATTACCCACTACGAGCATGCAAAGAGACTTGTAAGTATCTAACTATTACATTTATATTCTAATTTTTTACTTTGTTGTTTTCCAATTTAAATTGATTTCTGAATGTTGTGATGATGGATAATGATCATGGTATAAATGTCTGGTGCCATATATGGCTGTGGTGAATTATTTTCTTTGTTCAACAAGGGGCAATATCATAAATATAAAAGAGATTCTGCTTAAATTTTTATAAATTCTAGTTTAACTTAGAACATTTTATTATTATGCAAGAAAAGTCTATGGGAATAAGGCCTACACCTCGTTAGTTGTTTTTACATACTCATACTAAGAAGCATGACGGTGTGACATTCGTCAACAGCCGATGTAGAGAACTAAATGTATGTGAAATTCATGCTTTAATATTCATTCTTAATAATTATGACTTACTAATTATAATATAAGCATTGCCTCCTAATAGGACCAAATACAAGAAACAATACAGCGACAGTCTTAGCAAGAACAACCTGTTGATGAGACCTAGACATTTTTTTATGCAGTGGGTGGTAGGAACAATCGTGGAAGGATCTTCGGGCTAGGCTCATTTGGGAACACATGTTATTCACACTCCTCTACGTCCAGTACAGCAACATCAAGTAGACGGGGGACGATGGAACGTATCCATGAGCTTGAGAGCACAGTGCAGACCTTGACAAGTCAGTTGCAACAGACAATGGAGAACAGGAATAAGCTCCAAAATGACATGGAGCAGTTGAAGGGGAGGGATAGAGACTTAGACCATCCACGCTCACCAGGACAATAAGGATTGTTGTAGTCCTTTGGTTTCAATTTATGTAGAATTGAATGTTTTTATTATCAATGACGAAATTTTGTCCTTTATATGATCAATTAATTTTCTGTTTAAACAAATTAAATATATAAAAAACAGAAAACAATGCATAGATAATTTATCGCTGTTGAAATTATCCAAATCAAATTTAATATCGATATTTTAAAAAAGAAAAAAAAATTACGTCGGGAATTGGGGAAGGATGTGTTTTTTAGTTACCGACGGAATTCAAGTTTCCGTCAGTAAGTGAACACATATGTATCATAAACCGTTAGTAAATGTTTAGGGATTTTACGGACATAAGTTTGCTTTCTGTCAGTATTTTGATCGATATTATCGACGGCTATTGACATACCATCGGTATATGCTAACATTTTTTATGTATATTCACTGACGGTTTATAATTTTCCATCTTATAGACACAGACGGAATCAATTCTCTCCATTGGTAAATGTACCGACGGATGTAGTCTCAGGCGGAACGAAAATTTCGTTAATAACTTTACGGACCGAGCATTTAGCGACGAATTTTTCGTCGATGAAAACCGTCAAAAAATCAAGTTATCGACAAAAAGTTAATGCTTTCTATCGGTAATTTCCGTCGTTAATCACGCTTTTTCCTGTAGTGTACGCAGTTGTACAAAACATAAGATTGTTAATTGTGATAATTTGATTGATAAAAGTTTTCAAAATTCATTGAATTTGTAAATTTTAAATGATTTTTGTTATAATTTTGGTAAGTTTTTAATATTCGAGTAAAATTTCATAGTAGATTTGATTGAAATTGAAAGGTAGTTGATTTTCTTAAATGATATTTATTGTGCCTTAATGTTAAAATTTGTTTATTTTGAGATTCCACAACAAGTTTTTGTCTAAGTTATTAAATTTGTTTAAATTTGTTATTTATTTAAATTTATGTCTGGATACTCTCTCTACTCTTGTGTGGATGCTTCAAATAAGTTTAGTCTAAAATTTCAAGGATCAAGAAAATTATGAATGAATTGTGAGGAATTTTAGAAGTTTCAATGAAATCATTTCTTGATCACAAAATTTAGATAAATATTGTAAATGATAAATATTAATTACACTATATTTTTAACATGATTTTGAGAGTATTTTGCAATGTTTTAAAAACTAGATTGGAAATTAAACCAATAAGACAAGAAGGTTTAAAGTTTAAAAGGTACATCCGATATTAGGTTTTAATATAAAATCAGTTAAAGATTGAATTAATTTGAAGAATTTGAAATAAGTTTGAAAGAGATTATCTTTACTCATCGAAGACTTGAAGTTTAGTGTTTTCAAAAGATTATTAAATGAAAATTAATTGATAGGAATTTATTAATTTAAGAAAGTTGATCGATTAATTAATTAATATTTATTAAAGTAAATCGAATTGAAAAGTTAAAAATCGAACCAGAAAGTTAGCTAGCTTAAGATTTTTACAATTGAACTGACCAAACTAGTTGGGTCTTTTAATCATTGGTATTTCTATAAGATTTTGGTATTTAATGTGGTTTATATTTGATTTTTAGGCTTTATTCCAATCCTTTGATGAACAAGGAATGAATTCAAGCAAGTTAATGTCAAGTTAAGAGTGAATTTGGATGAACATGAGTTGAACATGGGCTTATGTTTAGTAACACAATCTTAACATGAAACTGTGTTTTGATTTGTGTAGTCTACTAGTGCATTTATACCTTTTTAAAAACTTGGCACATGAAAAAATATGATATAAATACAGTCCTATCTCAATTTATGTTCTATCATAGACTATTTGACTTTTTTGGATAGTTTTCTATAGAACCAAACACGCATAAAACATGGATCAATGTTCTTTAATATGACACTTACATGGACCTATTTTCACGGATGTTATACCTATATTGACCAAGTGTTCCCTCAGGTATGAGACAAAAGAGCTACTAACCTAACACAACCTAAAAACAATACCATGCTTTGGACTTGTGATGTTGATGATTTTAATAAAAAAATTCAGAGAGAGGTGTTAAGCAGCACAGTAAGCCAATATAAACCAATGTTGACGTTAAAAATTTAAAGAAAATTTAATATTTTTTTGCTATGAAAGGAAAAAAAGGGTACGAGTCAAAGAGGAGAACAAGGGAGCCAAATTAAAGTGTCTGAAGATAATAAAGGGAGAACCTTGGAGAAAAAAATTCAAGAATCTATTAAGATTTAAGTAAAGAACATCATGATTTCAAGATCCATAAGAACAAGTCCTTATGTTTTGTTTTCTTTCTTGATTATAGTCAGTATAAATCCCTAGCTTGAGTTGTATTTATTTTTTTGATCTTGGTTTTTGAGTTGATGATTAATCACTATAGGTTCAATAGTAAGAATTGTATAAAGGACTAGGAGAAGTATAATCGATTTATTAGGAGAACAAATATTCTAGATCTATAAAAGGACTTATCCTAAACTATTGTGAAGACCAATATATTAATTGTTCTTAATAAGCCTAATTAAGGTTAATTATATATGCAAGAGATGGTGTAATTCCTTAATTTGATAGATACCTTAGATTAATTGTTATTTTAACCTTGATAAATAATTTTCTTTGATAATTCAAATATATCATAAGTGAATCTTGAGGACTTAATATTTGTTTATCTTGATTTGTTATTAATAGTTAATCAACTTGCTTTTGTTAGTTTGATAATTTAGTCACTTCTTCTAAAACCTTGATTAATTTAGTTTCATTGTTTTGTTAGAATTAATAAACTTAGTCGTTATAGTCCTTGTACGAACAATAATCGATGACACTGAATATAAAAATTTCTACAATCTACTTTGTGCACTTGTAGATTAGATCAATCAAGTTTTTGGCATCGTTTTTAAGGACTATTTTAACTACTGTTTTGTTGATTCTAGTTTTCTTTTACTTTTATCTTCCCTCATTTGTTTCAAGTAGTTGATGCAAGATAAGAGATCTAGAAATGAAAACTTAGATGACCTACCTTCTATTGACCATAAAATCTAGTAGATCTATAGGAAAAAAATCAAGGAGAGAAGAGATGGTTGCAAATCAACATAATGCCATTGTTGGTGCTAAGGAGAAGTAGACACAAAAATCTGCATAGAAGATATTTATATGCATGTGATTAGTGCTAGTCCATCATGTATTATATTAAGTCAGAGGGAGGAATTACGATGGCACACCTTGCATTTTTTGTTTAGTTTTCTCAATTACTATTAGTTCCATTAATTTATTTTTTTCCCATACAATGTTCTTTTTGTTATTATATTTTCATTCTTTATAAGCTTGAAATTTTAAGTATTTTGCATCTTGGTGGAAGAGGAATTTTTTATTTTTTCTGTAGTTAGTTTAGAGAGGATATATTTTGTGAATAAATGGTGAAAATTGGGAATATTTTTAGAGAACCAATTAAGACAACTGATATTATTGAATAAATTGAAGGAAATTGTGTTAGAGATTAAATAAATTGCAATTATTGGAGGTAAATTATTTTGATGTTATTAGTTTGCTAATTAGGTGTTAAAATAAGATAATATATATTTAAAATAAAAATAAAATAAAGGGTGAATAGACAAATAAGGACTTGAAGTGAGATACATGGAATAAGGCTCATCGAGGTATAATTAGGATTTTTCACTTTGAGATATGGATGAAAATTTTAAAATTATGGTTAAGTAGGGTTTGCAGAGGAAAAAAAAAAGGGTTTCTGTAGCCAAGAGGTTCAACCTCTTAGGTAAAAGAGAGGGAGAGATTATCTATGAGAAAGAAGAACGAAAAGGGTTAGAGGAAGAAAAATATTTGATTTACATAAAAAAAATGTGAGTGGGATTGCATCCCTCCGTAAACCCCTCTTGAAACAATTTTTTTTGTGATGATTTTGAAATGTTTTTTTCTAGAAATACTAATCTTTTATGGTTGTTTATATGTGTTCTAATTGGCTATAATATGGATTGAGGAAATACGGTTTGTTTTGTGAGATATAGGCTAATCAGTATAGCTATTATGTTTTGGACGTGAATGACTAAGTTGTTTTGCTCTAATTATTTAGGGGCTAAAAGTTATGACTTGATATATATAATATGTCCATTTTATTCCCATAAAAGGGCAAGTGCCCAAATTTCACAAGTTAAGAGTTATGGTCGAATATATATATATAATATGTCCATTTTATTCCCATAAAAGGGCAAGTGCCCAAATTTCACAAGTTAAGAGATATGGTCAAATTTCCAAAACCAGTCTGTCTAGTAGGATTGAAGTTGAGTCCGAGATTATATCCATAATTTGAGTGTCTAGAGAATTAATTTGGAAGTTGTTTAAAACATGAAAGTTTTAGTTTTAGTGTTAGACATTGGTTAATTGTTTATAAAATTGTTTGGATAAATTCGTAATGGTATAGGAGATATAGCTAGTTTATCATAAGCTATTTAGGCTGTTAGGGCATCAAATGTGTTCTTTTGTTGGGAACTAATTTTGGAGACTGTAATAATTGAATTTGGAAAGATGTTCAACATGAAAATTGTATATATATTTGTGTCTGCGTGTGTGTGTGTGTGTGCAGGCACTCGCACGTGTGTGCGTATGTGCAAGTGTGTCTTTGCATGTGTGTGCATGCGCGAGCATGTGTGTTTATGTGTGAGTGTATGTGTGTATGAATAATAAGCATGAAAAATTTTGTGATTTATATCTAAATGATTTTTAAGGTATGCTTGATGATAATTTATTGCTCTACGAGTAAATTTTGTAATTTTGGTGAGTCATTATGAGTGTCTCATGAAAAGGTTTTTTATGTTTTAAAATGGATGGTGTAGTAAATATATGAATACTCATGATAAATTTGTTAAGTTGTCAATGTTGTTACGTATGAATATTGTCTTCATTATTATATTGTTTTGACATTTTATAGCATATGCCTTAAACTCTTTGTCAAAGTGAAAATTGGTTATTTGTTTGAAAATATGCAGTAAAGTGAAGTGCCATTTGTAAAAAAATTGATAATATTTCCCTTAGGATTTATCTAATTAAAATAAACTCTTTAATTAGGTTTAGTTACAAAATCACTAAATTAATCAACACCCAAATATGTTTGATAGCCTCGATGCCCCCTTTTAACTGGAAAGATGAATTTTGGCTCCTTATTACTCTCCAAAGCGAAAGGAAGTTTTTTTGAATCTCTAATGTCTTCACGCCCTTTTTAGCCTCTTTAATGCCCTTTTATACTTAAAATTAGGGACGCGTAACAATAAACAATCAACTACATAAGTGTGTAAGTGACCATGTATGTTAATTTTGCTAGAAATCGTGAACATACACGTTTACAGTGAGTTACAAGAACAATATACATACCCACTTAGCTCATTTACACAACTGTTTAATTCTCTACATGGTTGTGTAGGTTGCAAAGCTGCTTGAAACTTCATCTTTGCACTCCTACATGCTTTCAGTGACTCACACAGTCCTATACACGATCATGTATGTCATATTCACGGGTGTGTAAGCTGTAGTTACTCCATTTCTTGCATTCCTTGTCTCGTTTTCACCCTAAATCATCTCCTTTTAGCTTCCACTGAGGCAAATAAATCGAACATTTATAGAACAACACCAAGAAATTTTTAGCTGATTTTGGTTCTTATTCCTCCTACTTTTACCTAAAATAAAATGAGAACCAAAATAAGTATCTTAAGCATAATATAACATTAATCACTAACCATTAGGGAGTAAATATATAGTCAATCAAGCACATATCAGTAGTCATATAGGTTATTGAACAAGTATAAGAACATGTAAAAATATTATTAACTAAACTTATCAAGTGTGAGTGTGATATGATAACTAAAGGAAAGACTTGATGAGTTTAAGGTGTGATCTATCAATTGATAACTGTTAAAAATAGTTACAACATTTTAATTATCTATAAATAAGAGATAATAATCAATTAAAAGATTTGATGATAATCATGTGAAAAACATAAATACGAGATAATTTAGGGAAGCAAAAATAAATGTTTCTTGCAATAGTCCTTTAACCAGTAAAATTCAATCAAATCTAAGTGGAATGATTAATGATGCATATGATTTGAAAGATCATGTATTTATCTATGTTTTAGATTTTTCCTTCACATATAATATAGAGACCTAAAAGTGATTACTCTACATAAATTTCCACAGTTGTTGATCAAAGTTCTCTTGTAATGGTTTCAAAGAACTAGTACAAAGAGTCATAGTCATATAGGTCTATAAAGCACTAGGCTAATTCAAAAGCTGAAAATTATTGGTAATTATTTTGATCCCAACATTCAAAGCCCCATTATAGAAACCATACGATTTTTGTTACAAATTAGAAGTAATGTTGATACCCATTTAGCTTCCTAGGTTATGCAATACCTAAAAAGAATATATACAATTGTTTTAGTTCAAATACCATTGTTTGTACACGCTTGGCTACCTAGGTTTTACATTATCCAAAAAGGTGGTTCAAATATCATTGCACAATTAATGAGAGGTATTTTTCTTCTGTTTAAGATCATCTTTGTATGATGTTTTCTTATGTCTTTCAAGTTGCCTACATGAAGAAAACCTAAAAATGGTTTAAATCCAATGTTTTTTTATCCATTTTCACGTAAGTAGAGATGTTAATAGGTCGGGCCCTTTTTGACATCCCTACACGCAAGTTAATCAACTCTCTGTTGGAGATGCATGTGAGTAATAATATACGACTCAAGAGTATAAACTCAAAGAAAATCCATGTCCTTGGTGGAGCACAAAGAGAAGAGAAAGCAAGAGAAGCATGATTGGTGGCCAAGTGTACTAAACGGTGGTGGGACATACTGTTATGGATTTCAAGTTGGTAATGATGAGTTATATTACAAATAAAAAAGTGTTTATATCAATAAAAATTAATATAATCTTTTATTAATTTGAATTTAAATATATGAGAGTTACAAAATATTAAATTTGTTTTAACACTCTTTAAATATTAAGGTCTAACCTATATTTTAATATAAAGTTTAAAGGAGCTTTTATGCCAATCAATGCAATCAATGATAATTTAAATAATATCATTATAGACCCTAGTGTGGTTGAATAGGAAACTCATCATTATTTTAAACTTTTGTTGGAACCAATAAGGACTTCCAGTTTTTTCTTTACATCCCTCTCAAATCAATGAACCTTTTAATAATATCATATTGTAATGTAAGTTCTATAAACTTAAGCATGTGGGGACTAAGGAGTATAAAAATTATGTAACAAAATTTCTACTATATGAATTTTCTATACACCTAAAGGATTTCAAAATTCCATATAAGAGAGAATAAATTTAGTATGACCCTTTCTAGATTAAGGGTACCTATATTATATGCCTATCACTGTAGTACTTATATAGGATAATTATCTATACAATTTTAAGGAGAAAAAAGAACATTAATATGGTGCCTTAGGGATCTATTCTACCTCCAGGGAGAAGCTATGTAATTTAGGTTATTACTTTGTCATATATTTGAAGAAGATAAGAAATAAGGAGGGAGATGTATACGAAGGATCATATATGATAAGGTTAACAAAAAAAAAGTGTACTTAACACTCTCTTAAGATTTACATTAGGTTGTATTATAACTACTTTCGACCTTGATAAGATTATATATATATATATATATATGAAGTTTAATGAAGCATATATGTTGGTTAAGAGAGAGAGATCATATAGGGGATGATACCCTTATAAAGGAGGTAGGAAAGATTTCAAAAAGAGTAGAGCAGCTAACCACAGTTGGTGAACTTCAAACAAAACCAGTGGTAGAGAAGACCAAGGATATCAAGCCTATAGCACAACATCAAATAAGGAAAATAATTGATAGGACTATACTTTATATGAAGAACCAATAGTTTGAATAAAGTAAAATACTACTGAGAATGAAAAGGTGATTTAATGCACATTAGCAACAGTTAAGTTAGATGGATGAGCAATTGTCAACCTACTTCTACCATGTGAGATTTTATGAGCAACCAACTCCTTCTTCATTGCATCTATTATCGATAGTGCCTATTTCAAATTATAATGAAGAAATAATTGTTAACTAAGTTTTTTTTTTCTTTTATTGGCTTCTAATTCATTTTCATTATTTTGTCTATCCCTTGTACTTTCTAAACTACCTTTTACTTTTATTTTATGTTATTTAGCTTGCATTCAATATTTATTTAGTTTTATTTTATTTTTAACACTCGACGCATTTTATAGTTTGTATTTTTGTTAGTATTTATGTAAGGCACAAATGAATTCTATATATCTATATTGAAGAGTAAGCACTAATAGACTAGGAGAAGTTATCTTTCATCTTTAATTTCTCTTACCTTATTTTTTGTACTTTTCTTACAATTGGTACATTGAGGATAATGTATAATTTAAGCATAGTGAGAAATTACTTTGATTTTATTTTATGCTTATTTCAATTAAATGATGAAATAAAGGTGATTAAAAGGAATCACTAGAACTTGAATTTTATTATGAGTCAACTAAGTTAAATCAATAGATACAAATATTCATTAGTAGTTTAGTTCAATTTAATTTATTGGCCTTGATATTAATGCTTGATTTAATTTAACACAAATTGGGTTAAATTTGACCTTATCAAATAGCTAACTATTATAATATCTCTATTAAAAAATATATGAATAAATTAAGCTTAAATAAATTCACTCATCTAACTTTAATCTAAATGAAAAGGTCAAAATTAAAAGTGGTGCTAGTAGCCATTTGAATTGGTGAACTAAACAAGTAACTGAGATTCATTCATGATAAGTTACTTACTTTTGCATCAAAACATTAGAATGCCCAATTAAACATACCTCCCTCTAATGCTTTATAAAAACACTAAAAATTATTTTTATAAAATTTTCATATTGGTTATTAAGTTCTTGAGAGTGAAATCGATTATTCATTTATATTCATTTTTATATAAGGTTAAAATTGTTAAATTAAGCTAATCTGTAAATGATTATTGATTTAGGTCGAACTAGATTGCAATGTAATGCGATCATATTCTGGATTCATTCATAATTGGGAGATGCATGTCAACCAATTAGCTTAATTGGTAGGTGAAAGAGAAGACAAACTACTAGTAATACGAAGGTACATGCAAATGAGAGATTGTTAACCATCACATTAAGGGGTGGTAAAAAACTTGATGCTATAATCACTAAAGAAAAGGAAGTGCAAAAGTTGCGCAAGCTTACAGAAAAGGACAAGGACGTGGAGATTCAAAGGCTAGACTTCACGAATAGTATGAAATCAACCTTAGTCTCATTTACATCCAACAATTCTTTGAAGTAGAAGCCACAATACTTTGTTAAGCTTATGTGACGCTTATTCCACACCCTCAAATATTGAAAAAAAAAAAAGACAGGTGAGGATAAATAAAAGAAATTCCTGGATATTTTTAAGAAGTTCCTTATCAACATTCTTTTTAATAAAGTATTAGCCCATATTCCAT
>JANIHZ010134060.1:0-11683 GCA_027478365.1 Erythroxylum rufum
ATTATGACAAGGAAAATGGAGACATTTGGCTATACTTCCTTCAAGAAAGTTGTTCTCCTATCTCTTAAGTTTCTAATGATACCAAGATCATTCCATTTGGTTCAGAAGTATGGAAGATATACTTCAAACATTTTTGGACTGCTCTTATTCAAAAACAATATACTATGCACAACTTCCATCCAGAATTTAAACATCTTAGAGACTGAATCACAATTCTGCTTCTGTAGATAATTTGTATTCCTATTTCTCTAGTTTACTCCAAATTAAAAATTATCTCATTTGGAATCCTACAAGTCCAAATATAATCAAAACACTGAAATATGTTCAGTAAAATAATCCTATTTACACCGTTCCAACAGATTCCCACACTTTCATTTGATCAATATTTTTCAAATCAATTCAGAATGCTACAATTTTTTTATGTGAGAGATATAATAATGTGTTATGAATCTATTGGTTCAAGAATCACTTTATTTGGAGGTCGGATAACAAAGTTATGGCCGAAAGAATCAAACAAGGTTTTGTCCTCAATCATATTGAACCTGTTCCGGGAAAATTGACATAACTTTCTGCATAGTTGTCAAATTAAGGTCATCTTAGGACGGTTTCGATGTTAACTTCGAGATCTACAAATTTTGTGAAGATTTGAAATGATATTTTGTCATATAAAGGGTCAGAATTGGACCAGAAGATGTAGAATGAACAATACCTAGAAGAAGTTTATGAACAGTGCACAGAAGATGTTTAACAATTAGCATAACTTTCTCTAGAGATATCAGATTAAGGTCATTCTTAGATTTTTTGAAAGATGACTTCAAGATATACAACTTTCATGAAGACCTTGAAGATAGATTTTGTCATCTAGAGGGAAAAAATTGGACCAGAAGATGTAAGATGAACAGTACCAAAAGAAGTTTATGAACAGTGCATAGAAGATGTTTAACAATTAGTATAACTTTCTCTAGAGATATCGGATCAAGGTACTTCTTAGATGGCTTGAAAGAGGACTTCAAGATCTACAAATTTTATGAAGACCTTGAAGATAGATTCTGTCATCTAGAGGGACAAAATTGGACCAAAAGATGTCAAATGAATAGTACCCAAAAGAAGTTTATGAACAGTGCACAGAAGATGTTTAACAATTAGCATAACTTTCTCTAGAGATATCAGATCAAGGTAATTCTTAGATGGCTTGAAAGAGGAATTCAAGATCTATAACTTTCATGAAGAGAAGACTTACCCCTTCCAACGCGCCACCATCGTTCCACGACGTCACCGACGACGGACGACTAGCTCACGTTGACACACCGGAAGAGAAGACCGAAAATCACAGCAGGGGAGGAGACAAACAGAGAAGGAGAGCTTCAGGTAAACCAAACGAAGTTGTTTCTTCAACTTAAAACCGTTCTCCCGCAAGCAGATGACGTCATATAGGTTTTCAATTAACGACCAAAAATTCAGTCGATAAATACCATCGGTAATATCAAACCAAATTTACCCACCATCAATTCCCGCGCTTATTTTCCGACGATCTTGTTTCCGTCAGTAAATTATATTTTTTCTGTCAATATTACCGACGAACATGTTAATTCTGTCAAAAATTTGAGACGGTTATTTGGTCGTCGTTATTTTTCCGTCGCCAATTCCTATTCTCCTTGTATTGCTTGTCGACGGTTTTATTCTGTTGCTAAAATTAAATTTACTCGATGCAATTACCTACCGTTTCGCATATTCCATTAGTAAATAACGACTGTTTCTATTCGGTCGGTGTTTATCTGTCGCAAATTCATTATTTTCTTGTAGTGAAAGACACTAGACAGCATATTCCTTTTCTTCTATACTTGTTCATTGTATTTTTAGTTTGGCTTTTGAAGGACAAAGAAGTAAGGACAATAATTTGGCTCAGGCCTGGCCCAAAGTCAATGAGTAAAGTTTGAGTGGATTAAATTTTTTGTTAGACTCTCACCTAAGCTCGAGCCTAGCCTAAAATAGTTCGAATAGTTTGGCTTAAGTGATGGATGCCTAATTTGTTTCACATTTTCTCTTTCCATTCTTAATGCATTGTTTCTCTTAAACATGGATACTAATTTGCTTCTCTTTATACTTATCTTTGGTAAAGTTGACATCATACCTATGACTAGTAGAACTATGACAACTAAGGATAGGAGGAGTATGAAGAAGTTTTAGATGAGCAAATTGTCATATATCGCCAAAACACATTTAATGAAGTGATATAGACTCTTTTTCTTATATACTTTTATTGTTACTTGAGTATAATTTGTTCTGGGACTATAAAGAGTGGTTGTAACTTATCTCTCTTTGGCTACAAAAGTTGAAGAGACACAAATGCCTCTTTTATTAGAGTTTTAAATATGTCTTACTTGACATGCATAATTTTTTCTTATTATCTTTTTTTATTTTTCTATCATCTCTCTATCAATTTCTTTCTTCTATATTTTTTAACCATCTCTTTAGATCTGGATTTGTTGTTTCAAATGATTCATTGTGATTGACATGACCATTGTTAAATTTTCCAACAAGTTTTCAATGGGCTCTTTAATTGTGAATTGATATTGAGCATGGATTTTGAGCTTTTTGAGCATAGTCCAGCCTAAATGTTTTAGGCCTAATCAAGTTTTGGGTGACTTAAAATTCAATTGAGCTTGGGCTTAGACTGAAAAAATATTTTTAGGCTAAACTAAGGCCATGATTTTTTATCATCCTTACAAAAAAGAGACATGATGCATTAAGGATCCTTTAATTTATAAAAAAATGTTTGGTGGCTATTATTTAATGATCATGGTTATCATTATATTATTTTAATAAAATAAAATTTTTTTCTTTAATAGTGATGAACATAATAGTCATCAATTAATGGTCATATAGTTAATTCCTTATATAAGTCGTGCTCGATGGGTAATACTATAGAAAATTGATTTTTAATATTGCAAATTTGTCTTTTACTAGTTGCATTCTAGAACCCCTCACATACCAATTCATATTATGCTAGCATAAGTCATAAAATATTCAAATTAGTGCTTAAAGCTACTTTATTAGCTTAGATTCACCAACTACATGCGCATTTCTCATCTTTTGAGATGTATACTTTTTATCGTTTAAAAACATAAAGTATATATATATCCCTCATCATTACCAGTGAAAATGATTTTTGCTTAAAAAAAATCATATTTGATATAATATTTTCTCTACAATTTGATCTCATAAGTTTTATCTACATCATTGAACAATTTTGAATGAATAAAACTTGCATAAATACTGAAGATTCATATAATCTTCAATTGATCTTAGTTCAACCCATGATCTTATATAATTAAGACTTCCAAAGTTAATACTTGCAATAATCATTTGAAGTCAATGGGCTCGACTAGAATTAACAAGGCTTGTATTTGAGCTTATTTTTTCTTTTAATTTTAGGCCTCAGGTTAGGATCGAGTCCAAACCTTATGATCTAATTTGGGTCGAAACTCAAATCCTTAATTGCTCTTTAATTTGAATGTTTCCAAAGCACTAAACATGATTTTGCTCTCCTTTTTTACTTGTTCATTAACATTGTAGAATAATTATATTTTAAAAAAATAGTAACCCTATTTACTCCTAGTCTCCTCACCGCCACTTGCCAACGCCATTCATCCTCCTCTAATGCTCCAGTGCCATTAGTGTGCTTCTTATCTAGAGCTCCTCCTTCTCCATTTGCTTATTATTCCTTCTAGCGCCTCTTGCTCCTAGGACGTTCTCCTTGTCGTGTATCTTCTCCTTGCTAATAATCACCTCTTTTAGTGTAGCCTTATTTGCTCTTTGTTATTAGTTGCCTCCTTCATTGTTTCCCATTGCATTTTCTCATTATATTAATAAGGTCACAAGTTACTACTTATTTTGGATCCACTTAATTGATATTGCATTTGCACGAAATTTATTTTCAAATTATTACTTGTGCATTAAGCATTATAAATTTTAATTAAATCTTGGAATTTCAAAATCACTTGATTGGTACTGCATGTGTTAAATGTGTTTTGATTCTCTTTTATTTACAAATCACAATAATATTGATCTAAGGTCAGTAAGACTTAAGAAAGGGAGTTTATTATTGGAATAAGCCCACCCTTTGCTTTTCTAAAACCATTAGATTATATTTTGTTTTTAAGTAAAATGGGTTACTAGAAAATGCTTAGTCATAAGTAATTTGCTTAATGGTGATCAAAAGCATATGCTAATCAAAGAATGTTCAATAGTAATGATTACCTTTTGATAGAAAAATGGAGAACGATAGTACATAGAGAACATGTCAATCAGTTTTATAAAAGAAATCTAAATAGGATGCACAACTTATTAAATGCATAACTTTGAAATGGAAATATCACTAGTGAGAATTAGGACTTCTTATCTAATTTCACAATATTTCAATATTTCCTTTTTAACTAAATTTTAATTCTTAAGGGTTTTCAATTCTAAGATGAATGATTGTTTTGGCTAACCAAATTACAAAAGGAGTTTGAACAATAAACTAAAAAATAGATAACAAAATGAAGGGCTTTCTACTTTGAGATGAAAATCAAAAACACCTTAGATTACTAATGGAATCAAATAAGTAGGTAATTGACATTTAAACCATTTCAAATGTTCATCTATTTTTAGAAGTGATTTAGATGACTTCATTATATTGTATTCATTATTAATGCTTATCTAAGTAGAAGAATTATGTCCTTTTGCTAAATGAATAACTTGTATGCTCATTAAATTATGTACATATGTAAATATTAATTAAAATATAAAGTATGAACATATAATGCTCATATATGTTTGATAATATCATATTTCTTTAGTTGATTATTTCATATGGATGAGCATAATCCTTTAGTGGAAAGTTCTAATCTAGTGCCTGATACTATATGAAGAAATAGTTTAAGTTGAACCAACCAGTTTATTAAGAAGTGATGTTTTAAATCACTTCTTTAAGACTAGATTAAGTAATAGAGTTAAAAAGGTAAAATGTAAGTATTGTCATAAGATATTAGCTGGAGGTTTTAAAGGTAAAACCTCTCATTTAAAGAGACATATAGAATTATGTAATAGAAAGAAGACAGTATTAGGAGGTCAAATACTTTGGACCTATTAACTAGTATTAGGAGGTCAATATACTATCATGGTAGAAGATAAATGGAAGTGCTTATCCGATCTTGCAAGCAATTGCATGAGATCTCTTAGCAATTTTAGTATCTCCTATTGCTTTAGAGTCTACTTTTAATACTAGCAGTTAAATAGTTAGTCCTTATCGTATTCAACTTAATCCTAATACTATGGAAGTCCTAAAGTTTATACAAAGTTGGTTAGGTGATGAAGATATTTAAGGTAAAATCTATTCTTCATGATACTTTGGTTTTGTTTACATTAATAATTTTAACAATTATATATCATATTATCTTATGTTGTCCTTTTTATATTGATAAAGGTATTGCAACCTTTCTTCCAACTGAAAACTTCTTCAAACAAATATCAGATGATGAAGATAAATTTATTTGTTAGCTATCGTGCATTGAATATCCATTTAATACAGAATTATATAATTGAGTCCAATTTACATAGCAATTTTTTAATAATTTGATGAATTGGTGTGAGCTATTGAAGAGCTTGATTATAACGATTGGTTAGCCCCTTTCCTCCACTGCTGATTTGTTTTCTTTAATCTGTACTTCTTGATTTATTATTTTTCATGTGATTAATTTGATTGCTTAGAAATAAAGATGTAAATATTTACTTATATGGTTTTATGTAGATCGATAAAGAAAACATCATACTATTGTCTCTGCTTGTTAGCTTAACTTTAGTCTCTAGCTTTCTAGCTTCAATTGAATATTTTTGCATCTTTTTTCCATTTGGATAATAGCACTATAATACTCTTTATTTTTGAAAAAAAGAAAATTTTGATAATAAAACTATAATACTCCTTGTATACGCATGCCTTTCGACCAAATCTTTAAACTCTTGTTTTATATATGATTTATCTTTTGTTCATTTATTTTAGCTAGATAAGTATAATAATATTATTTTTTATTTTCTATCCAAACCTTTTCTTTTGGATCGTAGCAAAAATAAAATTGTTGATTTTCATGATGATGATGAAAAGGGATTAAGTTGTTATTTTGATCTTAGTTTAAACATTTTTGGCCCATAAAGAAAATGAAAATCCCAACAATTTTGTAACATAAGTGGACTCTTAGAATTCTATAAACTTGTTGAATTTTATCCTATATTTTCTTTATTGAGATTTATTTCTTAATACGTAGGTTTTAAATGGGATCATAGTGTACCTAATGTACTAAAGTAAACTATTTTGTTCTATTGTTGAATAAAATTCAAATTTGCTAAACTAAAGTATGATGTACATTTGCTTACACTAAATCAAAAGTATTAGATTCTTAATTGTTGTCCTAAATATAATAAATAGACTAGAAAATATAATGGACTTGACAAAAATAGAATTGTACAAAAAGAATGGCTTTTATTATTCAAAAACAAGGTGGTTCCTCCTGCTATCATAATATGTATATAGAGAGCAAGCTATAAATGGCTATTATTCAAGATAGAACTAAAAGATTATGATCTCCTCTAATTTAGCAGCAAATAACTGATAAGAATATCAAATATATCTGTTAGTTAGTTAGAGTTTCCTTTACATATTGAACTACCAATTACATAAGAATTTGTTGCTCTTTGGATGTCCTTGCCGCCAACCATATTTCCTTTAATATTTCTGTGAGTATTATCATCCTTATCACATCATAACTTCTGAGATTCCTTATCACTCTATAGACTCACACGTTTGATATGAAGATGGGTTGTGTTAATATCCCCCCTCAAACTGAGCCAAGGTTGAAGGCACAGTTTGTTGCGAAAAAAGGCAAGAGCAGCCTTGGGCACAAGTTTAGTGAATATATCAACAACTTGCACATTAGAGGACACGTGTTTAGTGACAAGTAATCCAAGAGCAACTCGTTCACGTACATAATGGTAATCCAATTCAATATGTTTAAGGATTGATAGTCATATACAAAGCACTGATATTATCACATTATAAGATTGGTGCAGATGTGATATGCATGGGCTGACAATGAAGCATACTGTTCAAGAATGGTAAGCACATAGTGAGACTAAGATAGATGTAACCCATCGGATGTAGAGGAAATCTCAATGCTTAAGAAATGATGCACCAGACCTAAGTCTTTCATAGAGAACTCACAACTTAAAATTTGAATAAAGGAGGTAACAAGCTCCATAAAGGATCCTGTAAGAAGCTTATCATCAACGTAGAGAAGTAAAATAAGTAAACCATTAGAAAAATGAGAAACAAAAAGAGAAGGGTCAGTCAGACTACAAACGAAACCTTATGAGATTAAAAAACTTGCAGAGTCTATCAAACCAAGCATGAGGTGCTTGTTTGAGTCCATATAGAGCACATTGAAGTTTAAACATATGGAAAGGGTTCTGTGAATCAACCATACCTGGTGGTTGTCCCATATAAATGTCTTCAATGATGTTGCCATGTAAAAAGGCATTCTTGATGACTAGTTGACAAATGGGACAATTTTTTACGAGAGCAATAGTTAAGATTAAGCAAATTGTACCTGGTTTTATGACAGGAGAAAATGTCTCTGTGCAATCAATACCATCCACCTGATGATAGCCTTTGGCAACTAATCGAGCCTTGAGACGATCCAACATACCATTAGGTTTGAGCTTAGACATAAACCATTTGGAACCAATGACTTGCATATCTGGAGTGCGTGGAACTAATCGTCAAGTATCATTTTGGTGTAATGCAATAAATTCATCAAGCGTAGCGGCTTTCCAACCAGAATCTGAAAGGGCATATTTAATGTTTTTGGGCTCACGTGGAATTGTAACAGGTGAAGTTACTATTAAAGCATGTCGTGGATTTGGCTTAACAATTCCAAGTTTGGATCTAGTTAACATAGGATGAATAAGAGGTGCAGCATAGGGACGTATTGGGTTCAAAGAAGGAGGGGACACAGGTGAAGAGGTATGGTCATCAGTGTGTAATTCAAGAAGCTGGGTAAGGAAGCTGAGTTCGACAGAGGCAGGATTAGGAAAGTCAATCTCATCAGTGTTTAGCACAGGTGTATCACTAAGTGAGTTTGCCTCAAACTGTAAGCAGTCAATAGATGGCAAAGGAATAGGATTTGGTGAGGTATGGTAAAGGAATAGAATTTGGTGAGGTAGACATTTGAAGAAGTGTACTTGAATTAAGATGAGTATTAGACGAAGGTAACCAAGTATCAAATATATGAAGAGCATGTGAGACAACAGTAGGAACATATGAAGATTTAAAAGGAAAGACAGTCTCATCAAAAATAACGTGTCGAGAAATGAAAATTTTCCTAGTAGATGGATGGAAACACTTGTAACCTTTATGTTTTCACTATATCCTACAAGAACACACAAAACAGTTTTAGGATCAAATTTATAAGTTCTTGTATCCCAGGTATAAGGAAAGCATTTAGAACGAAAGACATGAAGTAATGTGTAGTCAGGATGAGTGCCATGTAGTTGAAAATATGGAGTGTCAAAATGAAGAGACGAAGATGGTAACCTATAAAGAAGAAACACTGTTATGGTAAATGCTTCTACCTATAAACAAAGAGGTGCATGACTATGAAATAACATTGTCATACCTAGTTCATGTATAATTTTGTGCCTTCTCTCAAGTGTAAGGGCATGGATGAATAATACCTGTTGCAAGAAAATGTGATGATAATCTAGAATTGACAAACTCTCCTCCACTGTCTGAATGAAATATTTTTATTTTTTTATTAAACTATCTTGAGACATATTGTTTGAAAGCTAAATATGCAGTAAAAAAATGAAATTTATGTTTTAATGGAATGATCTAAGTATATTTTGAAAAATCATCAACTAAACGTGCATAAAACTTAAACTTCCTAGTAGATAATATAGGAGCAGGTCCCCACAAATCACAGTGGATTTTATCAAAAATACCAAAACTAAAATGTTTAGAAGAAGCAAAAGGAAATTTGCTAAGTTTTCCTAATTGACAACTATTACATAAATGTGTAGGTCGTGAAGGAACTGTAACATCAATAAGTCTTTTATTTTTTAACAACTGAACAGCTGATGCTTGAGGATGTCCTAAATGTTGATGCCAAATTTCTACAGTGCCAGATTTGAAACAATGAGAGAAGTGGGCTTCTGGTATATCAGATAAGACATACAGGTTATGCTTCCTTTTCCCTATTAGTAAAGGATATCCTATTTTCCGTTCCTTTACACAAAAAACATCATCAGAAAATTCACAGTTGACAGGAAATTGGGAGGTTAATTGACTTATTGAAAGCAAAAAAAAATCAGATTTGGAATTAAAAGAACATTGCGAAGAGGAAGAATCTTTTCATGTTTAACATATGAATCACCAATGCCTGTTATAGGTAGAGAAGAGCCATCTCCAATTAAGATTGAATCAGACCCAGAATATTTATGAATATTTGTCAACATGTTATACTTACCTGTCATGTGATTTGAAGCTCCTGTATCAGCAGTCCATTCTGTTTCAATAATGAAGCTGTCTAAGGTGAGGGTAGCAAGAGCTTGTGGGATTGAATCACTGTGAGTCATTCGTTTTGGTACCCACCAGCAAATTTTGGCAATATGGCCTGGTTTCCTAAAAAATTGACATGTTTCATTCCGGTACAGATCTCTCTCTGCTACTGTCATTTGTCGTTCGCCTTGAGGTGGTGGTCGTCGTTATTGTGCAGCTGATGTTGAGTTGTCTAGACAATTTTGATTTTGGTTTCGTGACTGTTGTGCCTGAAATCCACAACTTGAGGAAGTGAAGGTATTATTGTGATTCCTTGAAGAACTACTTTAGGATTGTTTCTCTTGCTGACCATAGAAGGCTAGGTGTGGGGTGAGGTGAGAGAATGATGTGTTTGTTTGGTTTAAAAACTAGTTACGACACTGGTCAAAATTTTGTAGTTGTGAAATTAGCTCAGAATAGGTTGGTCTTGGAGGTTTCAACATCGTTGTTGTAAAGGTTTCATACTGTGGTCCAAGACTTGTGAGAAGGTAGAATACTTTTTCTTTATCTGGGATGGGTTTTCCAATTGCAGCAAGATTATCACATAGGCCCTTAAAGATGCGCATGTGATCACCAATGGTTTTGTTATCATCCTTGCAAAGATAAGTTAATTGTTGTTGCAGTGTAAACTCTCGCTCTTGAGAGTCCTGTACATAAGCGTCTTTCAGTGCTTCCCAAACTGCATATGTTGTATCTAAACCAATGATAAGTCCAAGAGCTTCTTCAGAGAGAATGTCGATGATCCAACCTCGAAGAAGATTATCAGACTTTTGCCAAGTAATGAATTTTTTTAATCACGATCAAGCTAATTCAAGGATGCTTTATTAAAAAGAAACATATCATCACTTTATATAATTATTGGAAGAGAAGATATTACGACTCCTAAATAAAGTAATTTATTATAAAGAATAATAATAAAATTTTAAACTCTAGTAAATGAAATATTAATGAATGAAATGTGTAATTTCTTAAAGATGATAAATAAATAAATCAATTAGTTCTCTTAAGAAATAGAGTTAATAATTAAAAATTAGTAAAGAATTATTAAATTTTATTAATAATATTAAAAAAAAATGTAAGTTTAGCATGATCTGATCAGACTTCAAGCTGTCCACACCCAATCGGGATCTATCTGTGGGACTAGCTTCAGAGAGAAATGCTTCATGCATCGACTGAACCTCTGAATACGTAATGAGTAGACCCTTGGTTCAAATGCTATTAACTCAAAGATTTTCCACCACAATTGTTATTTAAGTTCTGCAACGTTGTAGAACGGAAATTGGTCTTGCAATCTCTGGAGTTTCCAAGTTCATTCTAACTAGGCTTTTTTGATCATTGAGATAGTCCGCTCGGCCATCTTGGTGATGCCTATTATATATGTCACATAGCCATTATCAGACTCTTATTCACACCCTGTTTAGTGGCAACTTGAAGCGAGTATATGACGGTAATAGGTTGGGAAATAATTGGTTAATGCCTCTTGGAAGGAACTCGTTGGTAGAAACTGAAGTCTGTGTCTTGGTCAGGTGGTAGTTACAGCTTTAAATCTCTCTTTGAAGAATCGTGATGGCATATTGTTAAGGAAACGGTTCAATGTCTTCACGTAACTTGTTGAATATCCTCAGGTCCAATGACAATGGATGTTTATCTCAAGGCCCCCAATCTACCTGAGAAGAGGTGCATGCCAGAGCGAGCCCTACAATGCTATAGCTACGACCTCTAGTTCTTTTCAGTAAAGTTTATGGGATAGAGCAGACATTCCTTATTTATATTTGGGATAGCACAAAAACTCCAACAATGTATGAAATAAACACCACAATGTATGAAATAGGTCTGGAAAGCAAAAGCAAAAGAAAAGAGAAAGTCAAAAACAGACCATTGTCCTAAGTTAATAAGACACTGAATAATAAGAAAATGCTAACGCAAATACAAAAAAGACAATTAAATAGATGGTGAAAATATAAGCGACCGTTTGGTTTTTCTTTTACTTGTTTGTTGAGGTTTTAATTTTTGTTTCTTATTTTTAATTTATATTTTCTTAAAATAAAATAAAAT
>JANIHZ010134067.1:0-11682 GCA_027478365.1 Erythroxylum rufum
AACTCTCGAAGTTTTTACCTTTAACGCACTCACAAAATTCTTTCTCTCTCTCCCGCTCTTAAAGTTACAAGAGATATTTTTTCTCTCATTATTCGTTCTCAAAACATAAATTGGCTGACAAATCTAGTCTTCTTGTGTTTCTAATTGTTTGTAGACACGTGATCGTTTGTATTTCACTTTGTTTCAATGCTGCTTTGCACCTTATTCTTTGCTTGATCATCAGTACCTGATTGGACCCCGTAGCCTCTCAATGATGTCTCCTCTCTTTTCTTTTTTTCTTGCAATCTTTTTCTGTCTTTAATAGTTTGGTCAATAGGCTAATTTTCAATAGAAATAGTTCTGGTACTAAATAAATAAAAATTGCAAGATTTAAATTTCTGCTTGTTTCTATTGGTACACTTATGCACGAGATCATGATTTTCTAACTGGTTAACTCTGACAATGACTTCGAAGCTTTCAAGTTTAAGCTTTTTTCACTCACTTCACTTCCTTCCCACCAACAAAAGGTGTCCTTTTCCTTTATCTGTTTGTCCTTCGGTTCTACTTTATTGACGATCTTATGGGCTTGTGTAGATTCTTCGAGAAGATGATGATAAACCCATTTTGGATTGATCTAATTTTACTGACTGAATCAAGTTACTTTCCATCAATGACAAAGGAGAATGTAGCGAGAAGCAAGAATCACACGACGAAGATTTTTTTAAGTCTGATGAGGAATTTGCTTGAATGCTACAGGTCATTTATCAGTTTTCATAATTTCTTCATAATTTTATTTTTTATTTTTTTTAGTAATGTTACAAAATGGGTTGGGTTTCGTGTTTTGCGTTGAATAAGAGGTAGGATTTTTGTTTTCCTCTTAACTCAGGATTCATTAAATTTTTGGGGCCTCATTATATGCTATTGATAACTAAAAGAAGAAAATTTTGAGTTATTTGTGGACATGCAATATATTCCGTCATCAAGAGCCAGATTATCCCTATTCCACGTTCCTCTGTGCGGTCCAATATGACTAATTCTAAAAGTGAGAACAGGTCTTTTGTTTATTCTGCATGTAAATGTAATATGTACTTGGTACTTATAAAGAGACCTATGAGATTATTTATAAATTTCGACTGTTCATTTGTAATTAGATCAAGACTTTTCCCTATTTTTGTTTAGTTTGTATTTATTTGATTAATTTTCTATGGAAAAGAAATCTAATTTAGGGTCATCTAGACAGGTTCAACATTGTGGAGGTAATCATTGTACTTCTTCTGTGATATGCCCTTCAGTGTTAATTAATGGTGAGGGTTTATGTAATTGACTCTATTTTTGGCACTGTTGTTGCTTTTCTTTTCTGTTTTACTTTCTCTGTTGCTTTTCTTTCCTTTATTGAGATGTAATGCAAAACATCTATGGTTACATTCTTAAAATTAGACCCTCTTTCATGCTGTTTTGTAGTTGATAATGTTATGTCGGCTGTTTCCAGTTTGTTTCTCGCATATGTACAAGGATAAACTTCATTGCTGTTGTGATGTTAGTATAACATGTTGAATGAGACAAGGTATCATATGGGTTTTGGGGCGGGAGTCACTTTCTTTTCTTTTTTTAAAAAATTATCTTCTTCATTTTAATCCATTGCTTTATATTTATTTCTTAAACAGTTGATTCATAAGAACCATTCTACTTCAACAGATTATTAACTTTCCTTTTGTCTTTTTTGGTTCTGCAGATACAAGAAGCTCCTATGAATGGTGGATCTCTCAAAGGACTTCTTTTCAGCTATTCGTACAATGTTATGCTTAGTCTTAAATTTTTTTTTTAATGTAATTACGAGACAAGACAAGTCCTATATGAAACTATGACTCGAGACTCTTTTTAGATGCTTTGCTTTGCTCTTTTTGACATGCTTATACCAAAAATGCAGCAAGATGTTGAACATAGCAGACAATGCCGTGAAGGTGACCTCAAGGAGAAACGAAGATTGTCTCGAATGTTGAAGAATAAGGTAGTGTTCAACTAGATCTTTCACTCACAAAATTAGTTAATGTACATGTGTTCTATGCTCACTTTGTGCATGACTGAAAACTAAACCCATATATGAGGGCTACTGCACATCTCTCATCTTGTCGGTTTCTCTTTGACATTTTGATTGAATTTGATTTTCCTTTTTTCTTACAGGAAGAATTCCAGGTTAAAGTGATTAAAAGTTGCGAAGCTGAATTTGTCCGACGAAGAGAAGAGAGGGAGTGCTGGGCCCAGACAAGCCTCTGGAGATTACAGTGGTGGCTTAAGGTTCACTTGGTATCTAGGCCTTATGAACGCTGAGTGACCATGGAATTGAGGTCACTAGAATTCTGGCATTTCTATTTCATACATGTCAAAATTGATAGCCCATTGGCCTTTGCAGTAGACAGGATAAATTTTACGGTGAACCTTGAGTTAAAATAATTATATTGCAATTTTGAGAACTTAAGAAAGACCATTAGTGGCATGCTTGTCCTACTGCTTTCTGAATTTCAGTGAAACCCTAAATGTAATGAAACCCTTAGTAAGTTCATATTTTTCAGGGCCTTTGAGTGTTTCTCTAGATTTGTCTCTGTTATCTTTTTGGACACTTGAAAGTTGTAATTATCATTTTTAGTGGTCTTGTTGTCATTGATACTATATTTTTTAGACTGCCACCTTAAACAGGTTGTACTTTGTTGGTAACTGAATCTAGTCTATGAGGTTTTCAACAGGCTGATTTAAAGTTTGATCTAATACTAGATGCGCATTTTGCTGCAAATATGTGCCCAAAAGTTTCTCTTCGTATCAATTTTTTTTGGGAAACTCCAACTCAAATAACAATTTCTTTCTTTTCACTGATACATGACTCGTACATTTGGCAGATTGAAATGGTTCATGTCTAATGTTCTTTTCTTTTTGCCATATAATTCTGGAAACTCTTTGTCTCTCTCTCTATATATATATAGATATGATGTACATATTCCTAAATACAGGAGAGAATTTTATTGTCCTTTCTGCTTCTTATCTATGTGACTTATACTTACTGCATATGTAATGCATACTAGTTGATTCTAATTATGTTCATTTTATATGTCAAGTCTCAGTGATCTGTGGTTCTTTGCTTATAGAGTGGTTACTGATATCTGTATCTTGTTCCAACTATGATATCTGCATTGGAGAAGTCAAAAGATGGTCAAAACTATCAAAGTAACTTGAAAAAAGCATCATAAAAGCTTGGAAAAGTGTTAAGAGAAGCAGATATTCACATTCTAGCTGATAGCATGTTGCAGAAGAATGGTGCCGAGATGTATGTTCATCCAATAGTTCATTCCCCAAAATGTTTAAATATATTTTCTCTGCTCATTCCTGCTTTTTTCCCTCCCTCCCTTAATCAAGTATCATTGCAGGGCTGATAAGGAAGCAAGAAGAGAAGAGAAAATGCCCATTAAGCAACTGGAGAAAAGGAACGTGAAATTGAAAAGTAGAAGAAAAGAGCAGAGCTTGAAATCCAAAAGCAAAATCGACAAATGGTATGTGATTTTTGTGAATGTCAAGCATTTCTATTAAGCATATGCTATGCTTTATGTACATCTGTCCAAAAAAAAATTTCTTTATTAAATTTTGACTGTTGCTCTAGAAAAGTGAATTTTCAGTTCATACGCTTTCTTCGATCACTTTCTGGAAACAAAGTTTTATCTTCTGATTGTTTCATTTATTCAAGAAAAAGAGCGAAAGAGGTTGTAGGAGGAGGCAGAGAAAGATGAAAAGCGTCGTGAGAAAGAAGATTTTGAAATGCAAAGACAATTGAAGGAGCAAGAGGAAGCTGACAAAGAGAAAAGGTGTCGGGGGAAGGAAGAAGCTGAACTGAAAAGGTGGAATTCCATTAAAAAAAAGGCTCAATTATGGAACGATTTCTGAAAAGAAGCAAATCTACTTCACCTGGACAGGTTGACCAGAGTTCAAGATCCATGCCTGTATTGTCTTTTGAAATGAGTGAAAAGGAGCCTGAGTCAGTAACCCAACTAATGGACACTACTCTTACATCTACTGGTGATCTTACTGCTGATGATATGTTGAAGTAGGTTTAATTCTCTAAAACTCTCTCCTTACTATATTAGAGGAGAAGACTTAGCCATCCTAATCTTTCAGTCCTTTTACTGTTGACCATAGCTCATATACTTTGCAGGTCGCATTTTTCCTTTTGGCATCATTTTGGTCATGCTCTTCGCTTAAACAGAAAACAACATTGGAGCATACGTCAAAAGCCTAAAACTGAGCTATTGAAAGAACTTAACTAATGCAAAGGAATTGGCTCTTGATGATGAGTTAATTGTGGAGAAGGTTGTAAGTGAATTGGAAGATAAGACTTATGTGGATAGATCATCTTTTACTAATTTGGGTAGTTCTTCTCCTGGCTCTAAAAAGTGCAAACAGAGAAAGCAGTTAGTGCAGTTTGATAAGAGTCATAGGCCTGCTTTTTATGCTACCTGGCCAAAGCAAAGGTATACCAATTTACCTGATACTTGTATTGTTTCACAAAAAGTTAATCTAGGAATTTAGGTGTATTTGGACTAACTAATGTTCTTTATTGAACTTGTAATAGTGCTTACTTTTTTATTATAGCAACCAGTTGATACTGATCCATTTAGTTCATGATGACCGTTGGTATTTAAACTTGTTTTGACCTTTTTGCTTCTTGCTTAACTGATTAATACTTTATTATAGTAGCTCTTTGCCTTTGGTATGCCCTCATTGGTCTTTGTCTTGGTGTAATAGTTGGAAATTTAATGTCAATATGTTTAGCAAACCTTCTTTTTGTTATCTATGTATTGACCTTTGATAAAGTGGCAGTATTGCTTGTCTCATGAATGGTTACTTTGGATTCGTCTCATTTAAATTTTCTTGGATAAACCCAATCGATAAATTTATTCCCTTGACCATGGAACTAATTTTTTGATTCCATCTTTAGTCAAGTTGTTGGACCGCGCCAACCTTTCAAGAAGGATCCAGCTTTGGATTAGGACTTTGACAGTGATGAAGAATGAGAGGAGGTGCTCTTTTTTATTTGTCGGCAAAATGATACCTTGGGCATTTATATCAATGATTTTTGGGTGACTTTGATATTCTACTTGAAGATTCCGATGAAAGCCTCTCAGATTGTGACAAAGATGATAACGAAAGTTTGCAGGAAGGGTTCTCAAAAGTTGATGAAGAAGAAGAAAGTGAAGATGAATTTTTTGTGCCAGATGGTTATCTCTCAAAAAGTGAGGTTAGGAAGATCATCAGGCAATTTTGAAATTGCAGGCTGTTGTTTTCAGTTTCCCCTATTTCTATGGTTGTTAAGATGAACACATAGCACAAGTTAGGATGAGCATCGAGCCTCCGTCAGTTAATACTATATACTTAACATAAATCTTTATATATAAAATGATATTGTCTATTGCATCAAGGAGTACAAATTGATATGATAGAGGCTGATACTTCTGCTGAAGGCATAAAAAGTTTGCCGAGTTGCTACCAAAATTTGGAGAGTGAGGAGTTGTGTTTGTTGCTTCAACAACATAAATATCTTAACAATTTAACAGAAATAGCACTTTGGAAAAACCAGCTTTGATTGTACTGAATGTTATGCATAAGAAGGTCCCATTGTTGGTGACAGAGGACCTAAGTGATGCATCTAAACTGGAAAAGATCTGCTTACAAGCTTTTAATATGAGTGTGTTCCTAGTGCATCAATAATTAAGATATCGATGGATTGCACGAAAGCTAAAGATCAAGATAGTTGCCTGTTTAACAGCAAGGACGGTACCATGTCAATGTCAACTTTGGGCTGCATACAAGACTGACATGCCTATAGTTGTAAGTTGGAATTTGATTCTGAACGAACTAAAAGAAAGAGTTTTGCCTTAACTTTACTAATGTTCCTTTCAGAGACAAACTTGTCTGTCTTTAGTGGTGATTTTGATTGCTATTTCACATCCTTGAAGTATGTTATGGAAGCTTACTTTTGATATAATGAACTTATAGGTGTCCGCCATTCATTCTTACTCGCAAAGTATCAACAAGGTGGCTGAATCCTTGCAACAGAAATTTCCTATTATCTCATCAAAGTCTCATTTAAAAAGTAAAGTTCTGATGATATCTAATTTTTTGGACAACCATTGGCAGGTTAGGGTTATAGTTGTCAATTAGACATGATGAAGCTAATTGTGAGCTTATTCTCACAACCTTTTAATCGGTGTTGCATGACATTTTCTGCATTGAGTTACCATCATAATGAATTTTTTAACTGACTTATCAAAAAGAAATTCATACGTGTTACTGACTTCTTTCCTTTTTGAGTATAAAGTTAGTCTGCTGTTTCTTAGGATTTGTTGACATCATTGTGGACTAACAAATTAGTTTCAATATTCTGCAAAAATATGAAGTTAAACATGTGATATTCTTACATCAATGACCCATGGCGAGTATGAGCAATTGAGCACGTGATGGTAAATTTATTAACGTTAATATCTTAATAGACGTTATTGTAAATATCTATCAATATCCTTCATTATCTCATAGAACCAACGGCTCCAAACCCCTTATTCTTCTCCTCAATTCATGTATAGCCTAATTAACGATACTTTCGTTAATCTTGTAGCCCTAGCTCCTTTTTAAGGTTTCGAGTAATACAGATAAAGAAAACTTCCATTCTATATTACTTTCTTCACATGGCATCAGAGCATAACCATGGCGGAAGAGAATAGTGATAGCGGCAGCACACATTTAACAATGTCAACAAGAAGAGATGTCTTTGTTGACATGGATTCTCTTTATTTTCTACATCCATCTGACAACCCTAGAACTATGTTTGTGACGTGTTTTGAATGGGGATAACTATCCTACATGGAAGAGGGCTATGCAAAATGCCCTCCATGCCAAAAACAAAACACTATTTATAGATGGTACATTTACCAAACCAGATCCAACATCTCCTCAATACTCACTACAAGAATAATATACTATTCACGACGTTTTATTAAAAAAACGTCACAAAATGTTCAGAGTTTTTGTAACGTTTTAAAAACGTCGTAAATTGATAAGATATTTTACGACGTTTTTTTGATAAAACGTCGCGAAATAGAAATCGCGATGTTTTGACGAAGAAAACGTCGTGAAATGCTATTTAAAATTAACATTTTCTCGTGACAAATTCATTTCCCGCCCATTGGGTTATACTCTGTTGTTTCTTCTTCTCTATCTTCTTCTCTAGTTTTTCTCTCTACCTTCTTCTGTCTGCAGCAAGCGAAAATGCAAGGTTTACGCTCTTCTTCTGCTCTCAGCTCTCAAACTCCTCATCAGACATTCAACTCCCACTCCCTCACTCTCCACCGTTACCAACAAGCCCAATAACAAGCTCCAAGTCACACTACCCAAATTCAGCAAAACCCACCTCATCGCTCTCTCATCCACCACTTTAAATCCCTCTACCTCCTCACCGCAGCCTCGTTCACCTTCGCCCCGCCGTTACTAGCCGAAGAAATAGAGAAAGCCGCTCTCTTCGACTTCAACCTAACTCTCCCAATCATAACGGTGGAGTTCCTAATCCTCATGGTCGCTCTAGACAAGATCTGGTTCACGCCACTGGGGAAATTTGTGGACGAGAGAGACGCGGCAATAAGGGAGAAGCTGAGCAGCGTGAAGGACACATCGAAGGAGGTGAAGCAGCTGGAGGAGCAGTTAGCGGCGGTGATGAGGGCGGCGAGGGCGGAGATTGGTTTTCGATTTCTCTTCCCCAATCGATTTCTCACTGGGTAACCACTATATTAATTTTTTAAATAAAAGTATGATTAAGGGTCTTCGACTTATTTGGCACTTAGTAGATCTTAGATTTTGTAAGATTTACCTGTTGATGAATGAAAATTCCACTATAGATTTTAGCAGTACGTAAATTGGAAAGTTGAGACTTACGTTATCATTTTAAAGTAGAATACATATGTGCATTGTGGAAGTTCATTATCAGTAACTTCTTTCTGGGACGCAACCTCCCTCTCCTCAGATCTTCTTTCGGAACTCGTTTCCCCTTGTAATTTCTCGCATCTGTTCATCAAATAACTTTAATTTGGACTTATATTTTGTTCTAATCTTTAATTGATATCTATGCCTCTAATTGGGTTACCTGGGTTTTATTTTTTTTTTGGTGTTTTATTGAATAAAGTCGTGGTCTTAGCTTCTGGAGTGATGGGTTTTGGGTTGTCGACACGGGGTTTCAGAGGAATATTGTGCTGTTTTGATTGGTTTTGGGGTTATGTAGTTTGTATTTTGTGTTGAGCTAAGGCTCTTGGCTGAAGAACGGATGAGCTTTTGGACTTTGAGGACACCCACTTAGAAAATTGTTTTGTCTAGGACTTCTTCTTTTCAATTGTTTGCTTACTTTCTGTATTTAAAAGATCAATTCCAAAGGGTCATGTCGGCAATTGTTTCTGATATATTATTTGCTTAATTTTGAATTAGTGTTTGGTGCAACTTTTTTGTCTGATTTGGCAGTTTTTTCTTTGGGTGACAAAATTAGGGTTTTGTTCAATACTGTAAGTGCACCGAGATAGAATGATGAAAATGTAGTAGGAATAACTCGGGAAGACGATCGTAATGTGAAAGGTTTTTGAGGCCTTGGACAAAGTTAAAGAATCTACTAATTCCTAGGTCTATAAATGGACACAATGAGAGGTGTTTGAGGCATTATGTTTGTCCAGAAGCAGTCAACTTTGTACTGGTTCAAGTTCTTTATCTTCATCTGTTTTATTTTTATTCTTAAGCTTTTTCCTTTATTTTGATATGAATTACGTGTTCATTTTTGGACAAGTGTTTTAGGTGTTTAACTGGGCAATTGGTATGTAGAGCGTGGTGGAGCAGAAGTAGTCAAAGGTGCATGTGTAATTGAACTTCCAAACCTCAAGGTTTTCATTTTCTTACAACCTTTACTTTTTTGTTTTCTCTTCCTGCTCTACAACTGATTATGATAAAATGCTTTTAGATGTTGTAGGTTTGTGAGAGGTTGAATGGTAAGCCCTTGTATGTACTTATGGAATCACACTAATCATGGCTGATTAAATGATATAATTGGGCAAAGATGGTAAGTTTGAGAGATATTGGGTTAATTTTCATCTGAAAGATGTATTCCAATATGTAGCGGAGGGCATTAAAATTTATGCCATTAAAACAAAATTAGGTATATCATTGACTGGTGATTGGATTTTATGTCAGCATTATGTTTCTATGCAATTACTCTTTCAAAAGATAACAATGTAGACTTTGAAATGTCTCATTGTCTAAAAAAGAAACACCGTTTCTCTTTCGAAAGATTTTTTCCATCTCCAAGTTGGTTAGTGAAAGCCTAGGAAATAAGTGAAGACGAGATATTAGCTATTGGTGGCTTGGATGCTGTGGTATTTCAAAGGCTTCTTATTTTCAAGTGATTAACCATGCCTAGATGAAATGCTAGTTCCATACCTAATAGGTCTTCTTGGTTGAGAACTTTGCATTTGATGGATTTATTTTTGCAACTTTCGTTGACTCTCAACTTCCACACCTGATAAGTCTTCTTGGTTGACTCGTAAGTAATTCAATCAATTTTTATCTTTCATGATGCATTTGTGCCTTGAATAGGAGTATTGCTATTGCTTTTGCCAGGCTGATACTTGAAAGTGGGAAGTTTGCTTATTACAGTTGATGCAGTACCTTTCAAGCAGTGGTATCTCCAGCACACACAGCCCCTAAGATTCTGTCTTTTCCTTGTAAGGTTGGGTTCAAAATGTGTCCAAATGAACATTTCATGGGCATTTATTCATCGCGCCCAACATTCATTCATTCATTGTCTTTTCGTTGGTTATATTGTTTTACATAATGGATTCTACCCGTAGCTCTAGCAAACACTTGCAATTAAGTGTGTGTGATCCATATCCCAATTGCACAAACTACAAGGGACTTCTTGAATCAAATCAAACTTCAATAATCTAGAATTCGTAGCCATATAAAAGGTGTTCCCGAGGTAGTATATTTGTTCTAAATCAAATTATACCAGTCTATATCAAGCCTGTCAAGTTTAATTAACTTAATACACATCGACAACTTAATTACATCATATCATAAAATTAATACCTTTTTATGCAATTTAAAATATATAAATTCTAAGAAATGGCCCAAATCCAAATAATTTCAAAATTTTAAAATAATTTAAACATAGAATCAGCAGTATAAAATTTTTAATTTTAATAATTAAAAATTATTTAAATTATTAAATTATTAAATTCTGTGACGTTTTCAAAAAAACGTCGCAGAATCACCACTCTTTCAGTGACGTTTTTTAAAACGTCACAGAATGTCCGTATTTTTTGTGACATTTTATGGGAAACGTCGCAGAAACCTTTTGCCTACACCACATTCGGCGACATTTTTTGTGACATTTTTTAATACGTCACAAATTGTATTCTGCAACGTTTTTTCACATTTTGTGACGTTTTTGAAACGTCTCGAATTGTCTTATTTTCTTGTAGTGTTTCCTTGTCGGAGAAGTAGGTCACTGGTGCTGAAACGATTGATCTCAGCCCATTGATGTCGATTCCAACATGATTGTTATCGATGTCGCCGAATTCAAGACTCAATAAGGTATCTAGTTCAACTACAAAAACATGATTAGTGGCTCCACTGGTTGAAGTATTGAAGAGTCCCAAGTATTGAGATGCCACAGATCCTTTGAACTCCGTAGATGGAGACATAGCAAAAGCTATGCCGTGGCCGCCAAGTGTTGGCAACTCCGGTAATATGGCAAACACAAAGGTGGTAAAAAATGAGAGAAAATCGGAGTTATTGTTGGCTAAGGCTTTCGAGAAATTCTGTGGAGAAGGAAAGAAAGCTCGACCAATTTGCTGTTTTGAAGCGTTAGTTAGCTGTAAAAGACCATTGTGGTGGATTTTAGCTATGACATTGAGAATAAGGTTGGCTCCATTGAAGCCATTGTAGATGAACTGGGTTTCATCTTGAGCTAATATCGAGTATTACAAAGATAGAAAACAACAGACTAGAATGACAACAATTCAGACACAGCAACCATTTTCTTACAAGATTAAAGATGTTCTCTTAGCCTTTGGCTTTGTAGGTTCCGTTAAAAGAACAAATTCCACTGTCCTCCCTTTTGTTTGTGAAAATAATGTTGCTGAAACATTGACTGGGATAGTCGTCTTTGCAAGCTTTTCACTGTCGATGCAATTACAGAGGCATAGATGTCTGATGATGACTCAGTGATAAATGACCCAAATGATATTTCCTATACACTAACTTAATTGATTAAAAAAATTGTTAATTATTTTATAAGCCATCTGATTACAACCCCAAATTTTCTCTAGAATCGTTTCTGAAGATAAATATATTGAACTTGTTTTGGTTCGTATTTTACAGGTCCCATGACTAGAGTCACACGATTCAAATTCAATGTGTTGTCCCATCAGGAACACTGGTAATACCTTTAGGTCTGGTTTGATTGGATGTTAATTAATAGAATCGAATGAAATGGAACGAAACAGAATGAAACAGTTTATAATGGAATGGAATGTAATATGGTAAAAAGTTGTTGGAAAGGATGGAATAATTCATAATATAATGTAGTGAAATGTTGTTTGGAAGATGGAAGGAATATAATGTAATGTATAATAAATG
>JANIHZ010134182.1:0-11668 GCA_027478365.1 Erythroxylum rufum
GTAAAGATAATTTTTTAATTATATTTTAAATTCTTAATTATATTTAATTTTTAACAAATTTTATAACAATTTAATATCAGTTTAACATTTTGTTTTATTTTTATATTTTGATTGAAATAGAAAAAATTACAAATTACAAAGTCTAATAATTCAAATACACAGTTTCAAAAAAATAAAAATAAAAATAATTCAAATACCCACGTATAAATTGAATTTGAAGACGTTATCTATTGTCCCAAGAAAGAGTTGGGTGCTTTGGTTTTTTGCACTTGAGTTTGAAAATGAGAAGGTTGATTTGGACTTGCCATGATACATAGTTCCCAAGACTCGTGCACCCACTTGATACCCTATCCAAGTTTTCAAACAGCGAGAAGAAGAAAGCAACCAACGGCTACTTGCTAACGGTCATGTTAAGGTCTCACATCAACTCTCCTACTTCCAATGCACATCTCTGCCCACCTTCTTCCAAACGTACCCAGAAAAAGATAAAAGAATGTTTATTTATAAATTTATTAATACCCCATTTCCAAAAATATCAGATTGAAACAAAAATCTTCACAACCAAAAATTTAGTACTATTTTAATGTTCAGACACAGAAATCTTAAAGAGAAGGGTAAGAGGTGTGGGAGCAACAGATAGGAAAGGCAGGTTTAGTACCTGAAATGAAAGCACTGGTTCTTATTTTCTGACACAAATGTAATGTAAAGAGAAGATTAGCCACATTGAGATAGATATGAATGCAAGAAGAAGCGGAACTAACTAACTCTTAGCAACGACAACCGCCGCCGCCGCCTCAAAGACGATGTCTTTATCTGCGGAGACACCAACGCCGACCCCAATCCCACCATTGAAGAAGAGGGCAACGAGCTGGTCAGACCTTTGGCTCAAAAACACAAAACCCTTGAAGCATGTCGTCTTGGCTATGCAACTCCAGTCTCTCGCTAGCCCCTCACCAACTAAAGACCCTCATACCAAGACTAAAACCCATACCTTAATCTCCAGTCTCTCTAATATCGACCGTACACTTCTTTTAAACGATGATATCCTTCTAAAGATCCTATCTTTGCTGCCCGGTTCCCAGAAAAGCCACAACTTTCTCGTTTGTAAGCGTTGGCTTAACCTCCAAGGACGGCTTGTACGGTCCTTGAAGGTGTTAGATTGGGAGTTTCTTGAATCTGGTCGCCTGATTACAAGGTTCCCTAACTTGAACCGAGTGGATTTGATTCGTGGTTGTATTCCTGCTCCTTATGATTCTAGTATTTGGTTAAGCCACAACGTTCTTTCTATGCCTATTGATTCTGTGGTTTCTGGTTTTGTTCAAAATTGGAGAATTTGCGAGGAAAATTTGCTGCCTGTTGAGATTGTTGATAGAGGGCTTAGAGCACTGAGTTCTGGTTGCCCCAATTTGAGGAAGCTTCTGGTTATTGGTGCTAGTGAGTTAGGGTTATTGAGTGTAGCAGAAGGTTGTTCGACTTTGCAAGAACTGGAATTGCACAAGTGCAATGACAATCTCTTGCGCGGCATTGCGGCCTGTGAGAACTTGCAAATCTTGAAACTTGTGGGGAAGGTGGATGGCTTTTACAATTCTCTGGTTTCTGATGTTGGTTTAACTATCTTGGCTCAAGGGTGTAAGAGGTTAGTGAAACTTGAGCTTAGTGGATGTGAGGGTAGCTTTGATGGGATTAAGGCAATTGGACAGTGTTGCCTGATGCTTGAGGAACTTACTCTTTCTGATCATAGGATGGGTGATGGATGGTTAGCTGCACTTTCATATTGTGAGAATTTGAAGACTTTGAGGTTTTTATCATGCAAGAGAATTGATCCTAGTCCGGGGCCTGAGGAATATTTAGGTTCTTGTCCAGCCTTGGAAAGGTTGCATTTGCAGAAATGTCAATTGAGAAATAAAAAGAGTGTTAGAGCAATGTTCAAAATTTGCGAATCCATAAGGGAAATCGTTGTCCAGGACTGCTGGGGATTGGACAATGCTGTATTTAGTTTTGCTAGTGTTTGCAGGTAATCATTCTGTTCTCTCTTGTATAAGTTTTGTTCCTTTGATTAACTTGTTCCAGTGCAGTGATTTATGAACTTGATATCTTCTGGTACAAACTGATTCAATTGTGTCATGGTTTAAGTGGCTTAAGAAAATTTCAGGAATCTGCTAGATGATAGTAGAATAGGTTTATCATTCTTCTTAAGAGCACTAGTCGCTATCAGATTGATTCTTGCATTCAACTTGGATTTTCTGTGATTGTAGCAATGTCATAGCAGGTAAGTTATATCATTTTGCTTCTGTGGAAATGAAAGTGTTATTGGTTAACCATGTGTTGATGATACTCTTTGCAGGAGGGTAAAATCACTTTCTCTAGACGGGTGTTCATTGTTGACTACCCAAGGTCTGGAATCTGTACTTCTTACCTGGAATGAGCTTCAGTTTCTTGGAGTTGAATCATGCAAAAACATAAAGGACACTGAAATCTCCCCTGCTCTTTCAACTCTGTTCTCCATTCTTAAAGAGCTCAAATGGAGGCCAGATTCCAAATCTCTTCTTGCTTCAAGTCTACAGGGTACTGGTGTGGGCAAGAAAGGTGGCAAATTTTTCAAGAAGTCACAATCTTTAAAGTTTCTCTCCAATGATTAGAATCTGGCATCTTTATCATAATCATAACCTGCACCAGATACTGAAGGAGATAATCACTCTTTTATTTGGTTCTTGTTCAACAGAATACCCAGTTGGTCAAGAACACAATGTTTTTACTTTTCTGTAGTTGTATACCAAGCCAGTTACAGCATACCCTAGTAGCAGGTTAGTTTACATTAGGAAACTCGTAACTCTTACCGGAGGCAGCAGTAGGGAGTTTTCCGCAATGGACGAAAGAAAGCCTGATGGATCAAACTGAATTTGATCTGTGACTATGTTTAGTGCAATCCTACCCTTCTGGAATTGGATGCTGAATTTCCAGGATGCATATGTATATTTTGCCAAGCAATTAATGCACCCATCAGGTTTTCCCAATGATACACAAAATATCTTACTTTTTCACAAAGCTCGTTACTTAATTTTGAATTACAAAGAACTTATTGTTTAATGCTTTGTTAAATTTTCTATTATTAAAAAACATTTCTTTTGACCATTTTAATAAAATGGTTCCTGAAAGTAACAAACAAAAGGGCTTGAATAGTTAACAATTATTTTACGTATCTTCTTATTGTGTTCGTGAAAAGAGTTCCAATTCTGTTGGAACAGCAGGAAAGGTTAAAACCCTAACTAACCATTTCCTTAACTAGTTCAGTTTACCGACAAGCAGTACTTAGGATGAGATTTGAGTTTATCTTTCTCAAGTTGTCAGGATCGGACTTCTCAACGATCTCAACGAAACTAAACATCAATTAATCGAAATTAATTAAGGTAAGTGCAAATCGAGACTTAAGCAAGAAAAACACGAGAGCAACTGGTAGTTAACGTAATCAGTGAGTGTGTGCTTTGGAAGATGAAAAAAGATGAAGACTTGGCGGCGGTTTCAGCATCCGCTTCCTGCGGAGGAAGTCGTACCGATGAGGGCATCGCAATAGAAGAAGGAGGAGGAGGAGAGTGCTCCGATCACTCAAAGATTGCGTCTTTTCCTGGCGTTAGCTTCTCTTCTCGCAATGCCTCCTCCAAATACGATTTTGTTAAGGTCTTTTGTGGATCATTGTTTGTTTTCTTTGTAATTTTGTCAATCGACGAACAAAGCACCATTGTTTAATGGGTTGATGTTGGTTTAACAGGTAAAGGTGTGGCTGGGTGATAACGCCGATCACTACTACGTTCTATCCAGATTCTTGCTAAGCAGAATGTTGACTGTCACTAAGGTTTTTTAAAACTTTTTTCTTAAACCCTTTTATATATTTTGGAATCCTTTACTGTAGTTTAAAAGCTTAGCTTGAAGTTACCAAGCATAAAATCCTTAACGATCGCAGTATAGTTGAGGTGATACTGATATAGTGGCTTGATTTGGTGTGCCTTTACTTCTAAAGAATGAGGCGTTTTCAGGCCATTCTATTTGTGGCGTTTGAGTAAGATTAGTGTTAGCAAGCTTTTTGATATATGTGTTTGTGACTTGAATGATTTTCAGATCCCAAATCATGTAGCTGTCAAAATTGCACTTGAACTTAAGAAGCTGCTTGTGGATAACAGCCTTCTTGATGTGTATGCCATCTCTCTTTGGTTTATCTGTTTGTTTGTTTGTTTTTTATATTTTCAGTTTTTGAATAATTCTCTGTTTCTTGTATTTGTTCTGGCAGCTCTCAGTCTGATTTGGAAGCAAACCTATTCAAGGCATGCTTACTTCCTTCTTCTTACATATTATTATTTTGCATTGCCTAGTGAAAATTGAGGGTTAAGTTATATTCTGTGGGAGAAATTACGCTGTCATTTGATTTTCATGATACTGATGGAATGACTTCAGTAAATGCTAAATCATATTTGTTTGTTGACAGCTTATGGAGCGGAGGGGTTATGGGGAAGAATACATCAATCGTTACAAGATGATGACAAGGTTTATTTATTTCTTAATCTCTTCCCTTTGTTGGGAATCATCCTTATGCCTTGGATGTACTCTATGAGTTACTTTAAGTATTGCTTGCAGACAATTAATATTGATTGTATTTCCTTACCTTTCTTTTTTAAAAGATTTCATCACCAAAGAGTTCCTTTGGTCATCCTTGTTTGTGGAACTGCCTGTGTTGGAAAATCTACAATAGCCACCCAACTTGCACAAAGGCTGAACTTGCCCAATGTCTTGCAGGTTTTCTTCTTTCCCATAATTGTTCTGGCTTTTTCCATTCCATCTCTTATATGAAAATACAGTTGGGACTGTGATCTGATGCCTTGGACATTATGTCTTTTTCTGTGGACAGACCGAAATGGTGTATGAACTGCTGCGGACATCTACAGAGTACGTCTTTATTTTACTAAACAATGTTTTACAAACAACTCTATGCAATCTCTTGCAATTTAAAAAGTTCTGGGCTGGGAGCATTACAATGGAAATGTATTGCCTGGCGCTATTTTACAATTTCTAATTGGGAAAAGGGTCATCAATGAGGAGTTTAATAAGGAGATTTTCCTTTCCGTCCAGAGTATATAGTTTACTCTTTTCTGCATTATTTTTCTTTGGCTTTGGAAGCTGAAGCCTCTTGACAATATGTAGCTTGCTGTCATATTGTCCATAGCCTTATATTTTGTGGATTATTCAGAATTGCTTATTATCTTCTGTCTGAAATAGTGCGCCACTGGCATCTATTCCAGTATGGGAACGGGACTTCAGCTCTCCTGAGGAGTTAGTGACTGAATTCTGTAGAGAATGCAGAGTTGTTCGCAAAGGTAGTAAAAAATTTGCAATGGTATTTCCAAAAGTTTCTTTCTTCTATTTCTTTGTCTTGTGGGAAGATTTCAGACTTTTCTTCTGCTGTTAGTAACAAAGTCTGCCAGTGATCTGTACAAGTGTGTAGGTCTTTTTCTCTTTAATTAGCTGATTTAATGTTTGCCTTGTAGGTTTGGCAGGTGATCTGAAAAAGGCTATGAAAGATGGAAAGCCAATTATAATTGAGGTTTGAATAGCATATTTATGGTTCTTTGCTTACAACTATATTTTATCGTATCCATGTAATGTATTATCATGGTACTTTGTGTTTGCTTTCATACAAATTTATTGAGAACATCATGTTTGCATTAAATTGTTCGTCACATGTACTTTCAGTCCCACTTTCTATCCATGAATAACATTTGTCAATATTAGTTTTAAATATCTTATCTTTAATAATTATGAGGACTTTAATGAATATAGAAGAGGAGAAAGTTAAATGTTGGATCGAAGTTCTTCTTGTGCAGCATTTTTGTGTGTAGATGATTTTGCTAGTGCAATTAGAGCAAACTTTTTGAGATGTGAGACACTCTATTCCCTGATAAGGAAATGTCTGCTGGACCTTGTAAAGGAACTATGCAACAAGATCATCGAGTTCTCGAAACAATGCCATCACTCTCAGGAAAAAACTAATTCATGATGTGGTTTTCCTGAATTTGACAGACTGTATCGCTCATCTAGTATTTTATGTTGTGAAAATTAATAATTACTGCTACTTCACCATAAATTTTTCCTACTATATCTTTTCATCATTTTTCTCATTCTCTGCTTAATTCTGATAATCATGCTGCACTGTGTTGACTGATCCACATGTTTCTTAAAAACTTGTAGGGGATACATTTGGACCCAAGCATTTATTTAATGGATGAGGAAAATAAGTTAGAAAAGAACAAAGAAAAAAGCTCGGTGTCTGTGACATCTGAAAACGATCCTTCTAGACAAACATATAATAATTCTACGAACATTGGTGGGTATCATGACGAAAATGGCAACTGCATTGGTACTAATTTGAGTTCAGAAGTGAAATCTGGAGATCAGTTGAACAAGCCCTTGGATTCCCAAGAAACTATTGATGCCGCAGAAAGTATTCCAGACAACAAAGGTGATTCTTACTCTGTGTTTGGGTTTTATTTATCTGTTTGGAATGATTTAGAAATCATTGTTTCTATCAGAATGTCAGGGATATCTGCAAAGAGTGTGATGTTAGGGTGGCAACTTTCTTGTAATCTTCTTTTTTAACAGTATTGCAGAGTTTGGTAACTGCTTTTTGATCATCCAGGTGAAAATTCTAAAGATTCTGAAGGACATGGAAATAATCCCATGAGAAAAGAAAAGTCTGGTGCTGAACCAATAATTATACCTATAGCTCTAAAGATGGCCCCGTTTGATCATAAGGTCGGTCCTTTACATGTGCAAAGCTTAAGCTCATTATTTCTTCTTTTTTCCTCAATTATGCTTTCTTTCTGCAGGCATTACTTGATGAATGGATCTCAACACGAAAGTTTAATGATAAATGCCAAATCAAAAGTAAAGAAAGGTTGATTGCCAATTTGAAAACGATTCAGGATTACTTGTGCTCTTTTGAGTCCCAGGTGTGATTATTCTGCTATTCAAGTCAGCATCTCTTAGTTTTTGCTTTTTATAACTTCACACCAACATCTCGGTTTTGTTTTGTTTATTTTGTTCAAGGGATGATATATACTGAAACAGAAAAGGGTTTTTCTAAAGTAACATTGAAGATTTACTTAAAAATAGAGTATGAAGTGTATATGCTTTTAGTTTTGGTGTTATTATTTTCTTGAAGCCTCAACTATTTTAAGTTGGAATTCAAAGTTCTTGCTGTAAACCTTCTCATCCCGTCATGATCCCTTAATAGTTTTATCGTGTGGGGTGGGTAGCAGGGTTTAACAGTTGTCAATATCTCAGCAACAACATTCCCTCAAACTCTGGATTGGCTGCATGGATATCTTCTTCAGGTACTCCCCTTGTCAGGACTGTAGAATTCCACTTCAATACCATGATGCTTATCTGCAATGTATGCCTTCAAGCTTTATTTGGTTGGATCCAAGAGCTACCCTTGTATGCTGCTTCCATAAACATCGGATTTAGATGTGGCTGCTTCGGAAAAGAGTCAATTGATTTGTTGCTGTCACCCTCCTAAAAATTCTTCCTTAGTATCACTCCTTTTTTTCTTTTCTGTTAAGACAACTTTCAGTTTAAAGTTTTTATTGGTATTTCTTCTTTATTGATGTTCCTTTATCAACACATCTTACGATGATTGCTATTTTTCATGTTTATATTCACATCATGATAATTGATAGGCGTAGTCCATCTTTGTTCTTGTATGTTGAATTATGTGACATTCAACTTTATAAGATCATCCCTACTGCACCCTACCAGCAGGCCTTCTGGTTTCGTTATATATCTTATTCTGTTATATAAATCTTTCCTTCCTAACACCTTTCGTCGCCCAGCGCATTGAGCAAGGCATTTCATCAGTTTCAAACGGAAACAGTAAGCAGCAACCTGAAAGTTAGATTACCTTCAGATGCCAGCTTGGACATTGAGAGGTATGAAGTGGATCTTCAACAATTTGCTTACAGATACTTGTAGGCGTGCAATTGCTCTTGTGCTTATTCATATAAACGTATAAAGTAATTCCAATCATCTGGATCAATTTGCCAGCCTGACCAGTCAGTTCCCTTTTGTTTTATTTATCTACATATGGATTATTTGCATGTTTTCTATCTTTATCGCATATGATGTCTAGCCTTTGTTTCATTCGTATGTAATATATTGTGGCCCTTGATGCAGTGGTTGGACAATGGGAAGAAATTAGAAGGATAAAGTAAAGCTGAAACAAGTGAAAACAAGTTTATGAGCAGACCATTTCTTTCATGATGCTGCGGCCGTACCTGACGAAACTACTTTTCGGTTTCAATGCCTGGAATAAGTTGGATAACATGTAATCTTATAGATTATATAATTTGCTAATGCAGCTAATTCTCCACAGATCTATAAGTACTCCTTTCTTAGTGATCGTACTGTTGTTACTCTTGTGATTTGAGCAAGAAAGTCTTTAATACTTACATATAAACCAGACCATTTTGTAGCCCATTTTTGCAGTTCTACATTCCTCAATAGTTACCAAGTGTGGTTGACTGGTGCTTGCTAAGATTTGCCGCTTAGAATTTCCAGTGAAGAACCAGAGAAAAGATGTATAATGCTTTTTACTTGTTACATTTCCTGTCTGTGAAGACAGTGGCATACCTGATTTGTCATTACATTACAGGACTAGAATCTAATACAATGGATATGGATTAGTAGCCAATAACAGGCTAGCAGATACTAAGGAAATCATACGATCAATCATATCTCATCGTCCCACAGGTCTTCAAGTGTCCTGTAAGGACTAGTTGTATGGTTACATAGGAATTCCCCTCTCATGAGTTTCATCTCCTCCAACCTATCGATCTCAAGAATGTCTTGATCATCCAAACTGACGTCAAATGCCCCCATGTTTTCCTTCATTCTACTCTGATTAAAGCTCTTCGCTATCACACTCGATCCTTTTGACAATCCCCATTTTAGAGCAACCTGAACAAATTTCATTGCAGAATACGTACACATTCAGTCAATGGTACTGATCAAATATCAGCAGGTGAAGCCTGAACAAAATGAAAAACAGTTTCTTGCTAGGTACCTGTGCAGGAGTTGCATTGTGCTTGTAAGCTATGGATTGTATGATAGGACTTTCGACCACAGCTGTAGAACCCCACGAATTTCCAGGACCACCAAGTGGTGAATAGGCACTTACATGGATCCTGTAGTTTCCACACGCCTCCCGGAGCTTGCTTTGCTTCCACATTGGATGCATTTCCACCTGCAATGTAACATTACACGTAATTAGACCTTAAGAAAAAATTGTTGAATTTAGTGATAGAAAACAGAAACGTCAAGCAGCCAAATCCTGTTTTTCTAGGCCTGAGTCTTCATGTTTGGAGTCAAATCTCAGGATTCCGGCCTGGAAAGTTTTTTTCTGTTGACTTGGAGTCTTTCAAGAAACCATCTAATTCAAAATGCTCTTTGGTACTATTAACAAGCAGAAAGTTCAATTCCAAGCTCTTTGCTTTTCAGGTTCTGAAGGCAATTAAGATGGTTAGCTACCTGATTGACTGCTGGAGTTACTGAAGCAAATCCTGACAACCACTGAATCTTCTTGCTGGAGAAATTGCTGACGCCAATACACCTACACAAGCCCAACTCCAAGCATTTCTCCATTCCAGCCCATGTAGACTCCAAATCCAATTTCTCAAAATCTTCTTCATTAGGCACAGGATAACAAGCCCATGGCTTCAACTTAACCGGCCAATGCACCAAGTACATGTCCAAGTACTCCATGCCCAAGTTCCTACAGATTAAGAAAATGAATAAAAGATCCGGGTTAGATCTGTTTATCTAAACGAAGAAGATTGTAATGGAATAATGCCAAAATCCTAGCTGATTTCCTAGGCCATAATCTTGCTACTTAGACCTCTAAAACACACAGCCACATGCACTTTCAAGCTTATCTGTCATCAAAATCTGCACCTAAGATTTGGTTTCATATATATATGTGCTCGAAGCTCGATTTCGATACTGATATGCTCTACATATATTCGATCAGATTCTGATATCATTGCTACATATGATGGACAAATCTTCCATTGCTGTCATCACCGTACTGTACTATCAGAGTACAACGATTTCACAGATATCTGCTAAATTTTTCCAGTTTCATTTACAGGTTGGATTTGTTAAGGTGATCAAATTGAAGCATATTCAAGTTTCTGATGAATTGGAAAAAAACTTATGTTCCAATCAAACATTTCGTTCTTACATGAGAGTTCTCTTGAGAGCTGCAACAGGATCGCTATGATCGCTACTCCATAGTTTAGACGTCACAAACACATCGTCCCTGTCAACTACTTGGTTACGAATTGCCTCTGTCAATGCACTTCCAACAGCTGGTTCTGAACCATATATCTTTGCCGTGTCAAAATGCCTGTAACCCATCTGCATTACAAATAAAACAAACCCAATGTCTGGTTTAAGAACGAAACCTACAAGTTACTGCAACCCAATAACAATCACAAGTTGCATGCAGGTTCTTGTTAACTAATGTACCAGATATAATCTGGAAAGAGAGCTGCAATGCCCCTGAAGAGCAACAATGGATGCCGAATTACCTTACAACCCTCCATGATACAAGAAATGGAGGGGAAAAAAAAGAGCAGAAAACAAACTTACCTTCAAAGCTGCATGGACTGCCTGTTCTGTGACGTCCCTGTCATTCTCAAAGGAGTAAGTGCCCAGCCCAAGTACTGGCATTGTAATCCCACAGTTCAAGCGAACTTGGTTGCTCTTCATCTCTCTGTTTCTCACTTCTCTGTACTTGAACAGTTGAACCATCCTATCACATACACAGACAAAGACACGGACACACCTATATATATATAGACCTGTCTGAAGTCAACTCCATCAACGAACATAACGAAGGTGCGTTAAGCTCAGGAGTTATTTTAATAATATAATCATACATATCAAAGCAAGGGATCTTCCACGTGTAACGAGATCCTCTGTCTAATTTTATGGTCTCTTATTGTGTTCAATAAATTTCAGTCATTTATTTATACGGGTTCCGTGTGGGTTCCACATAAATAAATGTGGACCCGTAAAAATGAATGACTAAGATTCATTGGACACAATAAGACACTATAAAAATTGGACAGAAGATCTGGACTTCTTCCATGTCTCTTGGGATTTTACTAGGTGGACCAATTTTTATTTTTATTTTTTTGCATTTAATGCCTTTAAAACTTTTTAAAAAAATATTTGTTTTTAAATATAAAATTATTATGCTTTGACATTGAAAAAAGTCAAGCAATTTTTTATATATAATTATATTATATTATAATCTTTAAGTTACTAGCATAGCATTACTCTTCCACTTCATTTTCTTAGTTTTTGGGGTTGACGGTGATTGAGAAAGTCAATAGGGAAAAGAAAGACATTATTATGTTCTATAAATATTTGGCCGGCGTCCAAATAACACGCTGGATGATGCGGTGAGATATGGTAGATTTGTATTTTTGTCAAAATTTTATAATTTAATAAATTAAAATATCAAAAGCTCTAATATAATTATAGGATACAAAATTATTTCATAATAATTTAAGGGAGTTTGATATTTTTAATTTATTAAATGTTAAAATTCTTTTTTGGC
>JANIHZ010134190.1:0-11666 GCA_027478365.1 Erythroxylum rufum
GACAATAAATCGAAATATAATGTTAACCTTATGTTTATTATTACTCTTAAATAATTAAATAAGAATGACAATATAAATCAAATAATATTCATTTCTAACTATTTTTATGATTGTGATCCACCAAATAAAAATTCTAAAAATATTAGAAATGATTGGTTCAATAATTATATTAAATGTCATAAATAAAACTAGCATGCATATTATATGCAAAATATACATCAATTGTCCCTAGTAACTGATATACCATCACTTCAATGTTGCTGTTAAGATTCATATTAGATAAAATTCTTGTATATCCTATGTGTTTAAATTAATGTTAGTAGAAATCATATCTTATTTATATTCATATATATCATGTATAGGTAATGTGTTTATAAATAGGATGATGACAATCAATTCAGAAAGCATCTTACTTCTAGCGTTTTGTTCTTACTTTCCTGGTATCAGAGCATTTGGTTAATTTTTCTACTCTGTAAACCTTTACCATCTGTTCATCTATCTCCATTCACATATGACGCTCCCTTGGTTTATTCTCACCAAATCATTTGTGCAGTCATTGGTTCTATAGTTCTCAATGGGTCTTCTGTTTATCTGTAGTTGCACATCTACGAGAGCATCAGTTTTCTTCTTGCCAAACTTTTGCTCGAGTCGAGTGCTTTATTTATCTACCACTAACTATTTGTTGTGTGAACTTTTTCCATTGAACATTTGTGGAGCAATTGTTCTCTTCTTGTCCATTTGAATAGCTTCTGCACAAATAACCACAGCTTGTTGAGAAACAATACTAGTAGTTGTCATCACCTACCACATACGACTGCTGTCACACACCACACCACACCACACGTCAATGTTCTGATCATTTATATTGTCAACTGCATCTCTCATTGTTCAAAGCAATGATCCAAAGTCACCTATAACCCTCTATTTCTTTCTTGCTGTCGTCATATGCTGCATATTCAAAACCCTCTTTTTCTGGACATAAGTGTTTCTCATATGTTTAATTTGGATAATTATATTGGCAGATTTTTGGTTTCTGAATTAATCCAGTTGATTTCATATCTATTTATATTATTATAGATAAAACTAACATTGAAAAGCCTATTACAGCTATTCTAACTAGTTCAAATTTCAAATTTCTAGTAAGTCACAAGATTTGGAGTATTGTTATAGGAGACATCACTGAGCCAACTAAAAAAATGGATGAATCTGATGTAAAATTTGCGGATAGTCTTGAACCTTGGGATAGTAAAAATCATCAGATCAATACATGGCTTCATATACTTCTATTCCATCCATTCATGTTCAATTTGTTAATTATGAAACCACAAAACAAATTTCAGATTTCTTGGCCAATCGATATCAAACAACTAGACTTGTGTATTATTACCATTTGTGGACTACTCTTCATAATCTGAAGCAAGTGGCTTGTCAATCTGTGAATGATTTTCTTGCTCAAGTCTAACCTATTTACAATAAAATATCTTATTCCAAAATTAGTAAAAATCATCTTCATCTCATCCAAGTTCTCATGGCTCTTTAACCTAAGTATAAAGCTGTTTGAGTCTCTTTACTTCATTGAATCTCACTATCTACACTAGATGCTGCAATTCAAGAAATTATTTTTAATGAGAATAGCCTTAATCTAGACAAAACTCCACAGTCTAAAGTTGCTCTTGTAACCACTCAATCTTCACATTATAAACTTGACAATCACCTTTATAAGAATTATCATCAAACTGGTTGCAATTTGACCTACTATAAAATGCAGATATTGTCATAGGTATGGTCATATAATTGAAAATTGTCCAACACCACCTCCACGATCAAAAGATGAGTTCATTAAATTAAGAAAGTCTCTAAATCTGGATCTTCCTCTGTCACTGTTTTTACTACTAAGGGTTCTACTACTATGAACGATCTTGAGGTACTACTTAAACAGATTCTTTCCTTTGTTTATCAAAGTCTGGACTTTAATTTGTCACTATCGTTGCCTCTAAAGGTTCTACTGACATCACTATAAGTGATCTTGAGGCACCATTCAAATAGGTTATCCCTTCCAATTCTTCTACTTCTATGTTTACCACCACAGGTAATTCTCATTGGCTTTATGACTCTACCTGTTGTAATCGTGTGACAATTAATATCAAACTCTAGACCAAAACCTATTTCTTCCTTACCATCGATTCATATAAAGAATGACATTAAAATGAACATCACCCATATTGGACATGCATCTACCTCTAATCTCAGTCTTCCCAACACCTACTACATCCCCAACTTAATCGTCAATCTTACTTCTGTTGATCAATTATATGAAGTAGGACTAAACGTCAAAAACTTTTACTTTTATTTTTAGGTACATGATCTAAGAATAAGTCAGATTCTTGGGACAGGTCGCAGAGTGAGTTGATTATTTAAGTTTACCTCTCTTTATCTTCTTCAAAATTTGTGTCCGTAGCTACAGCCACAAATTTCTTCATTCATTAATGGAATATGCATCTTAGTTATGCTTCAGCTAGTAAAACTATGTCTTTAATTTCTCGTAGATTTTAACGTGAAAAGCAACCTAGCTACCTTGTCCTTTAATAATAATGATTCTACTTTTGATAGTCTATTTGACGTGATTCATTCTAACATTTGGGGTACTGCGCTTATTTCTTCAATCAATAGATTTTGTTAGTTCGTATTATTTATTGATAATAATTCTAGACTCACCTGGATATACTTTCTAAAACATCATTACGAGTTTTCACAAATTTATATCACATTTGCCACCGTAATTCAAACTCAATTTTCTCACAATATTAAAATTATTCCCACAAACAATACTATGGAGTATTGAGATTCTTCTTTTCTTTAATTTCTTAGTTAACAATGCACAGTTGTTAAACGTTTATGTCCTCACACTTTCCAATATAATGGACAAGTTGAATGAAAATAGCCACAATCTTGATTTTGTTCGAGCTCCTCTTCTTTCTTCCTCACATGCAAAAAATATTGGGGAGAAGCAGCTTTTACTATTATCTATACCATAATACTTACTTGGTTCTTCATAATTGATCTCCTTTTGAAAAGTTGTTTAGTGAAACTCTTGACTATTCAATCGTGCATCCCTTTGAATGTGCTTGTTTTGTTCTTTTACAACCTCATGAACACATAAAATTAAAACCTCTTGCTCACCTATGTTGCTTCCTTGGTGATGGGATAAAACACAAAGGGTATCGCTATTAAGATCCTATTTCAAATAAATTATTCCATTTCTCGTCATGTTAACTTCTAAGAAAATACCATGTTGTCTTCTTTTTCCAAATTTCATCACTCTATCACTACTAAATCTTTGTTCTTTACAGACACATCTGTTGAGTTGTTTCCAAATTCTGATACAGATAACTCTAATGTACCCGAAATTTTGATACCTACACTTGATACTACTCTTTGTCGTTCCACTCGAATAAGACAAATTCCTCATCATGTTACTAATTTTTACAGTTATTCTGTTATTGCAACTCTTTATAAACCTTACTCTTATCGTGAGGCGAGTACCGACCCTCTTTGGCAACAAGTTATGATTGAAGAACTTTAGGCCTTAGAGAAAACTTTGTACACTATCGGGTTACTCAAGACACCATATATCTTATTCCCATCTCCTTGACCAATCAAATAACTGACACATTTACCCAAACACATCTTCTAGCCCGTTTTCACTATTTAGTTAACAAACTCAAACTGGCATCATGAAATCATAACTTATGTATATCATGTTAGTTAATGAGTCTATAGATACGTTGTATACTGTAGGATAAAAATCAATTTATAGCCATGGAGCCTCCTATAAGTGCTTACAAGAGAGGTGAAACTAAATCTTAAATATAACCCCCCACTCTAAAAGCTCATTGTCATCTGGGTATTAGACCACACAGTCAAACCATGTGGACCCACCACGGGGGGCCCAGCTTGGGACCACCCTCCTGGGTTCTTATCTCAAATTGTTTTTCTAAGATCGAACTAGTAACGGGAGGCAAACCTAGGCCGTGACTTGGTGGCTCTGATATCACTGCGGAACAATACGTAAACTTGAAATCCCTAAAGAACTGAGCCACCAAGTAACAGTTTGGGTTTGCTTCACGTCACAAGTTCGAGTCTCAGAAAAATAATTTGGGATGAGAACCCAGGAGGGTGGTCCCTCCTGTCGGCCCACGTGGTTTGGCTGTGTGGTCCAATACCCAAATGACAATGGGCCCCTTTGGAGCGGAGAGTATACTTAAGATTTAGTTTCACTCACGGGGGCTTAGACGGAAGTCAACTAAAAATAGGATGCCTTTTCTCTACTTATTCATGCAGTACATATGGTTCTCAACGTTTAGAGATATTATTTTCCATTAATTTCAACTGGATTTTGATAAATGGAGACACTATTAAGGTTTTCACCCTACTCGAAAATGGTTACCTTTATCGTCCTTCTCCCCCAAACATAATTATAGATATTATGTATATTTTTGGAAGCTGTCATGGTTGCCTAACGGTAAGCTCTTCCACCCTCATATTATGATTTTAAGGTTTGAAAATAGGTATAAATGTTTTCTTTTACATGGATCTTGTGTCAGATCGAGAATGAAGCCTGACCCTGTTTCATTGATACGATTTCTATTTGGACAAGTCGACTAGCAATCAATTGATTTTAGTCTTTCTTTATTTAGTCGACACTCAAGATTGAACATTTTCATGAATGGAAAATGACTAATTTGTGTAATCATAGAGCATAGGATAGCATTTTCAGTATGGGGAAAGGAGGAAAAGAAAGAAAAAACATTGGATCAAACTAATTTTCCAAAAAAAAAGACAAGAATTGTAGTGAAGAATCAAGAATGGTGTTGCTCAGTCTATCTTATGATTTGCATGACCTTTAACCTTCATAATTTGTTTTAATCTGGAGGAGACTAAAACCACCATCAATGTTGATTCATTGCACAACTTGTTCAACTCGAAAGTATGACCTTGGAAACTCCATGGACTTACAGAAGGAAAGCTTTAGTTAGGTACCGAGGTTTCTTTAAAGTTTGACCATTTCAAACTGTAAATATCTCTTTTAATTTCCATGCTTAAAGACCCTTTACGTCTCCAAATTCTAAGGTTCATAATCCACCATGACAAGATCGCAAGATTTTTTTGGCAACAACCGAAAAACCTAGAAAAACAATCAAGACCAACGAAAAAATAATTACATTGACAAAGAGTTGTCATTTTCTTTCTCCAACTAAATTGTGATGGCCTTGAATTGGCTTCTCCAGCCAATTCTTCTCCTTCTTACTGTCATTCTAGTACAATTTACGTTGGCATCTTCAGTGTCTGTACTAGAAGCCCTGATTAACCTTAAACAATCATTTACTAACGCTACTGCTCTTAGTTCTTGGTCTCCGACCTCTGTGCCTTGTCAAGGAGGCATTGGTTGGGAAGGACTTGTAAGTTCTAATGATAGGGTCACTGGTCTACGGCTTGAAAACACGGGATTATCAGGAAAAATTGATGTTGATGCATTGGTTGAGATCACAGGACTCAGGTCCATAAGCTTTGCTTATAATTCATTTTCAGGTAATATTCCTGAATTCAGTCATTTAGGCCGTCTTAAGGCTTTTTTCTTGCCTGGGAATCAATTTTCTGGTGAGATTCCATCGGATTTCTTCTCAAAATGGGTTTGGTTTCCCAATAACAAGTTTACAGGACATGTTCCATTGTCGTTGGTTGATTTTTCCAAACTTATGGAACTACATCTTGAAGATAATCAGTTTAGTGGGGCAGCTCCACCGTTTCAGCAGCCTAGTTTGGTGTCATTCAACGTATCGAATAACAACTTGGAAGGGGGAATTCCAATGAGCTTAGAGAGGTTCACCACGAGTTCATTTGAAGGGAATGCAGGACTCTGTGGAGAGAAGTATGCCAAGGCTTGTGTGGCCAAAACTCAAGCATCAATAGTAACACCAGGCCCTATTGGTTCAAATGTCAATCTCAAACACCACGGCAATCTTGCCGAAAAGCCAATTGCAGGTATCATAGCATTGGCTGTTTTGCTTCTTTCTATGGTTATTCTTATAGTCTACGAAATGAGGCATAAAGAAGAGGAACTTGACACCACGGGAAATGACACTTCTCCTGAAGAGGAAGTGAAAGGTCAAGTGTCGATACCAATGAAACCGGCGAAAATGGTGGTGACAAAGAAGGCAGGATCAAGCAGGAAAGGGTCTAGTCGTGGGAGGAGCATAAGTAATGTGGGTGAGTTTGTGATGGTGAATGATGAAAAGGGTGTTTTCGGGCTTCCTGATTTAATGAAAGCTTCTGCTGAAATGCTTGGAAATGGAGGATTGGGGTCTGCATGCAAAGCTGTGATGGGTAATGGTCTGGCAGTGGTGGTTAAAAGAGTGAAATACATGAATGGAATGGGAAAAGAAGGATTTGGAGCAGAGATCAGAAAGCTTGCAAAGTTAAGAAATACTAACATATTAATACCTTTGGCTTTTCATTATCAGAAGGATGAGAAGTTGTTGATCTATGAACATATAGCTAAAGGCAATTTGCTTTATTTATTACATGGTAAGGAGGTGTTTCTTTCACTTCGAGCATGTTATTTTTTTTTTACCAAAAGTACATCTCTCCCCATGAATTTTATCATTCTTCTAAAATTATTATCCTACAGCCGATCGTGGATCGCCTCACGCTGAACTTGATTGGTCCGTCCGACTGAAGATTGTTAAAGGAATTGCCAGAGGGTTGAATTATCTTCATAGTGAACTTTCATCTTCTGATTTGCCTCATGGAAACTTGAAATCAAGCAATGTTCATATTAATCTGGACAATGAGCCAGTGATTTCAGAATTTGGATTTAGTCTTCTGATTGACCCTTCAGTTGTAGCAGAAACAATGATTGGATACAAAAGGCTCCATAAGTTTCACAATTTGGGTTGTCAGGAAAATGCGATGTTTACTGTTTAGAAATTCTTATTCTTGAAATTTTGACAGGAAAATATCCCTCTCAATATCTCAAAAATGGCAATGGAGGAAATGATATAGTCCAATGGGCTAAATCTGTAACTGCCGAAGGAAGAGAAGTTGAATTTATTGATCCAGACATTTCAGGCTCCATAAGTTCATTGCAAGAGATGGTACATCTTTTCCACATTGGAGTTGATTGTACTGAAACTAATCCTGAGAAAAGGTTAGATGTTAGTGAAGCTCTTCAAAGGATTAAGCAGATACGATTGGAGGGAGAAACATTATATACAAGTATTGCCATCACATAGAAATGGTTACAATTCCATTTTATACCAGAGAAGAATGACACGTAATTCGATCCAGAAAAGTATACACAGAAAAAAAAATTGAAACGAGAAGTTAGGGTCCACATTCAACTTTGTAGGAGACAAGATGAGGCATTACATGATTTCTTTCTTTTGGATCAATGAAAGAAGTGATGATTCATCTTATTCCCATGTAATTACAATAACCTTCTTAAACATCACCAGACAATAACCTTCTTAAAGATTGTCAACACGCCTTGTGTGCGTAGTATTTGTTAATAATGTGACAACCTTTGTAGCATGTAGTCCACATATTCAGCATCTTTTGTTGATGTGAACAAGCCGATATAGACTCAGATATAAATTATACAGTATATAGAACTTTTATGAAAATTTAACCAACGAAACAAACTAGATGAACTTATTAGTTTGAAAAGTTCCATAGATTAAATACAAATTTCGCTAATATAGCTTTTGCATTCACAGATAGGAAGGGTATCTTCTTTTAGTTTTTATTTTTTTTTAACTTTCTTATCCAAATATGTGTTATGATATCACAGCCAGAGATGAAGTGAAAAGTTGCAGATATTGCATTGGATACTTGAGGAGATAGTTTTATGTTAGAAAAACCAAAACCATAAATTCTCTCATTCAAACTTGAGACTCCCTATTTACAACTCATTAGCAGGTTGAACAAGGCAGGAGATAGCTCACCAACACTTGTCAACCACATAATAAATCAGATAGCTCTTGACAAAAAGAATAAGTACATTTCCACATGGTTTTTAAAATCTATAGGATTCTTATAACCCACTATTGCACTACCACTCCAAAACAAAAACTTTAAAACTCTACGATTATTAGCTGTTTATATGCTTAAAAGAGTATTGCAATCAACTTGTCAGCACTTCATGGATAACCAAAACAGCTTTACAGTTAGAACATTGTGCACTTTAGATGCTGATCTGTGTCAGCTCAGTCTTTAAATGTGTTATTGATAAAAATTCTTTAAAATGGTAACCTCCGTATTAAACATGACAATGTTCCATCTATAGCTTGAGTCACTTGCGTGATTATGTTTTATAATACTTTTCTCTTCCTTGAAGTTGTTGTTAGAGCTATTGCGGGATACCAAGTACAAGAAACCATGAATTGCAGGATACCAAGAACAAGAAACCGTGATTCTCTTTATATAAAATTTCATATTCAAGCACCTCTTCTCATTAAAAATTAAAAACTACAAAACTAAAAGCCACATCTCGTTTATGCTAATTCCAGAGTAGGAAATCATTCAAAATATAATCATTGATTATATTTCAAGTCCAAGAATGTGAATATTAATTTATTTTTGCATGAATAATATGCTCAAGCCAAAATTTGTAAAACAACTAAAATATATTTCATTGATATAACAAAAATCTTGTAATGACTAATGTTAAGTTTACTTTTGCTTTAAATAGTTGAAAGATTTAGTTTATTTTTAACAATTTTATTTCAATAACTTTGAAACATTCTTTTTCATTCCTATTAAACATTTAATTAACACATGCATTGATACATACAACATGGGCCAAACTAACCCATTAAGATGATATAGTAACCACTACATTAAAATTAGGAATAAAGTAAAAAAGTAAATGGCCTAAATTATATGAAGTTCAAGACAACATAAGCATTCAAGAAGAAACGACAAGACAAACTATAGATGCTTATGTAATAAACAAAATATCACCTCACTACTAGAATATTGTTATAGTTTCGTCAATGACAATTAAAATAAGTCAAAGCATCAACGTAAGTTTCATTTTCTAAACCTTCTCTTCTAATCATTTCTTCTCTTTTCCATTCTTAACCAAATAGTATCATGACCAAAAGAAAAGCACTCAAAACTTATCTCTTCCACCACAACCACCATCATACAAAAACACTCTCCTCTCTCTTTTAACCAATGCCTAAAGCCACCAAGTTTTTAAGATTCCTAGAACCCAATCAATAAACAAACCTACTTTTCAAAGTTGGAATGTTTTGTTGAAAACATTCCAAGGTTGGATGGACTTGAAAACACAATAAAAACCCATTTCCTAGTTTGTAGTTCTATTGAACGTTAAACTATTCATACACGTGGCAATTTAAAGTTATGCTCTTTAACCGGTAAAATTTACAAGATTCATCAAATTAAGTCTCAATTTTTAGATTCTGCATATTTTAAAGACTTTTTGGCAACTTCTTCAATTTTCTTTGGTTTCTCAAAGGAATCAGACACTTTAACTATGGAACACCGGAAAGTAATAACTTTGCAATAGGTGGGTTTAAGTAAGCTGAGAAGATAATCTTAAAATGGGATGCAACATTATCATAAGAAGTCAAAGAGAATATGATCTTCAACTAGGATCGTGAAAAGTTGGATCTTACTTGCAGACGGTGGATAAAATCCAAAAGTCAATATTTTCAACCACAATATTTGACAATGACAATGAGAAGGTGAATTATGCCATTCAAATTATCGTGTCCAAATTTGTAGACGAGTTTATAAGAAACTTAATGAAAAAAAAAGATCACAAAATTCCATGATGATCCCCTATGTTGGATAGTGCTTGAAATATTAATGAACACTTGTAAATAAGACATCTAAACAAAAATATCAATGGAAGACAAACCTGGTTGATCAATTGAAACAATTTGAATATTACCTCGTAGCATATCCAGCCTACGGATACAATAACTGCAACAGCTAAAGCATTTGTGAATTTTCGATACATGTCCAACCTGCCCGTCATTCGCCTTGCCTGTCACATTGGGTGAAATCTGATAAGTTTACGTTGTCTAAGGCAATTATGAGATTGCTTCAACGAAACTAAGGGCCAAGGAGTTGGTACTGTCATTATGAAATTCATTATAAAGCTAAGCATAAAAGGGAAATGTACTCTTTAGGTTCAGAAAACTTTCAACTCATGATGAACATGTCTACAGATGAATCAAAATAATAGAAACAATAACCTAGAAGAGAGATGAATTAAACAACTAGTATCTTGGTACTTTTCAGCTGATTACATCTTAGCATACAGATTAATTGATTGAAATGTTTTAACCGTCAGTGGATATTCATTTATAGCTCCAAGTCAATAGCCTTACCATCCCCTAAACAATGATTTTTACCAAATTGTCAAATTATCCAACAGAACTACCAACAATAGTACTTCATAGACTTCATTGAAGCTATAACTAACATCATCTTTCCCTTTGTTGAGAAATAAATTTTATAGGCAAACCAGCTTCATATGTTATATGATAAATTGGTTATCTTCTGATAGACCACTAAAGACATACTTTCACAAGAAGACTAAGTCAAGAGCGGATAATGTAATTAGTTGGCAGTTATTAGAGGAAAAATAGGAAGAGTTGGTAGTTTCAAATTTTCAGTAGAAGTGGGTTACTTGTTAGTTTATGATTTTTAGTAGAAGTGGGTTACTTGTTGTTAGCTACAATTAGGATTTATTATTATCTACAATTAGATCTTTAGGAGTCAAGTCTATAAATAGGTCTATAGTAATTTTCATTAGGGTGTGCAATCTTTCTATTTTTAAATATATTCTTAGAATTTAGGCATCTCGAATTATCTTTTGTTACTGGTGTAGTTGTCTGTGAAATTCTCCAATACACTCTATATTAGTTTATTAGCATTTTAATAAACAATCTTATGTTTCCTTTCCAAAGCTTATTCTTTATTTCCTTCTAGTTCTACCATCTTCACTATGTAGAAGCAATTCTGGTCTTATGTAAAAATTAAGAACACAAAACTAAAAGTCCTTGGAATGGCAAACCAAGTCCCTGAAGTTTATTTAAAGTAGCAAAAAGAGACTGAAAATCCAAACGATGATGAAGGCGTCAAGAAGTGCAACAGGCAAAATCAAGAAGATTCTTGCTTTTCTAGAAAGATCACTAACGGTACCAACATTTTCAACCAGTTCCTCTGAAGGAAATTTAAACACGAAATTACAAATTAATTGCATAATTAATCAACGCAAGTAATTAACACTAAAATTGCAACATACTATATTCAATAATTGGATGGATAAATACCTGAAAATTGGAGAAATATTGAATCCATTAATGTAATGTTCTGTAAAACGGAGCAACAGAGACACAGAGGATTTACTACTGCTATTCCAAACCTTAATCAACAAAAGCACACACAGTTTTCAATGGGGCGACTGTATTTAAAGGTTGGCTAGCAGTAGGGTCTCCTGTGCTTTATAATACATGGACCAAGCCTACTCATCATAGCGAGCCCATGAACACAGGCCCAATGACACGTTAAAGAGAGAATTACCATTGACATCTAATTAATCGGGATTTGTACGAAATTATGTATATTAT
>JANIHZ010134226.1:0-11659 GCA_027478365.1 Erythroxylum rufum
TAATGACAAAATATTTAGAAATTAAAAAGAAATTGAAAACAAAATAAACAATGATCAAGGTTTTATTCCTTGTCACATTGGTTAGTGGTCTCCCCCTTAATCATATGAATAACTAACCATATTTAATTTGTAACAAGAAGATTACAAACGCTTTCTAATCTAGAGCTCTAATTGAGAAAGGGACAGTTTACACCCTTTCTAATCCAAAGCCTTGAAAGAAGAATTCAAAGTCTAGCTACAGACTTTAAACAAACGCTTATTGGGAGGCAACCCAATTTTCTTTCCTTTTCTTTTTAGTTTATTTATTTATTTTTAGCATTGCGCTTCCATTTTTTCCCAAACTCAAGTTAATAATTCTCAATGATTTTTCTTGAAGGAACAACAACTCAGGATTGTGGCTGAATAGAGGATTTGGTTGGAAATGCACTCACCGTCACAATCCAGGAAAGTTCTCATTAAACTTCCTTTTATTATTCCACAGTAATATTTAATTGATGGATGAGTGTGGGTTGGTTGAATTTGGTGTTTGATTTATATTGTGCATTGTGTGAAATTTTATGAATGAGAATTATTTGGCTTATTTGACATTGAGGACACTGTCAACTTTGAGTTTGGGGGGTGACGGAAATTTTTGTTTTGTTCTTCTTTTGCAATTCTTTTACATGCATTGGTATTTATTTATTCATTCATGGCATATATTTAAAAAATTCAAAAAATTCAAAAAACATTTATGCCTTATCTATGGATGAATAGGAATTGTTTTGAAGAGCAATTGAATCTGCTTTTAGAGTGGGTTATGGATTGAAAAGTTCTTGATTGGTGCAAGAATCTTAGGAATTTGCTTTTGTATATATTCATTTAATTGGAGATCTTCCCGATTCTTGTTAGAAGTTTAGAGAACTTACAAGGAAATTTCTCAACAATTTGTAACTTTTTGATATCTCACCAATCCTAGAACAAGCTTTCTAATCCTATCGAGGTGAAATCTTAGCATTTATTAAAGAAGGAAACGATTTAGGCAGCGTTCTTTGTTATCTAGCCTAAATGACTTTTAGCTTACTCACCTTTATTTTCCTTGGAACCTTTTTTGAGCCTTATACATTATCCTCATTTTTCTTGGTACCCTTAATTAAACCGAGCCTAGGACCTAAATTTCCTACCCTTTTATATGGTTTGATTGTTTAAGATTTGTGATGTTTTGAATGTGTATAATTTTGATGTAAAAAAAAGAAAAAAAAAAGAATCACATCCAAGAGTTGTTTGTTTGTTCCCAACCATGAAAAGGAGAAATTTTAAGCCCCAAAATATGCAATGAAAAGAGTTTGGGGGAAGTTGTCCTAATTTGTGGAGGCTTGATGTTGTTTATATGTGGACCAAGCCTATTTAAATGCACTTGGAGATGGGAGCTTGTAATCATTTGAGATATTTGGATGTCAATTTTATATTTCCTTATTTATTCCAAAAAAAGGGGAAAAAAGAAAAAGAAAAAGAAAAAGAAAAAAATACATTGAATTTATGCATGATTTCTACATTTGCATGTTTTAAACAATCATTCCTCAATTTTTTTAAGCCTTTATTTTCCCTTTCTTTGTTTCAAACCTACATTACACACCCAATAGCCTCATTACAACCTAGTAAGACTTATTAATCCTTCAATAATAAATGCTACATTAGTGGAGATAGGTTAGGATGTCTTGCTTATGGGATTGGTTAATTAATTATATCATCATTATGTATGAGATGCTTCGGTTATAAGTTGTTGTGGAACCTATTTTAGTTTTATTTGCTTCTTGCAAGAAGAGGGTTTTCCATAATTGATCAAAGGTTAAAGGGATATTGGCTTGAGTAATTTCTTCGTTTCTTGTATCATGAAGGTGGGAATGGTTTGAATGGAAAGGCTAAAAGTGAATTTGAGAGCTTGGATTTACGATTTTATGATTCCTTGGATGAGCAGCTTTGAAAACGTTTTTTCAATCTTTATTTTGCTTAGGGATAAGCAAAGGTTCGAGTTTGGGGGCATTTGTTTAGTCCAATTCATATAGATATTTAGGTCATATTTTCATATTCATTCAATCATTTTAGTAGCATTTTTAGATTTTAATCTATGGAACATGAATATGATTGAGTAGATTTCTTGTTAGGTTTCAAAGATGGGTAGTAGTTTTCGAATTTCTATATGATTTGATTATGGATTTTATTCAATAAAATTGATTCGTGGCTATTGATTCTTGTTTTACGTATTATTGTGCTTATTATATGTTAGGCCTCACATAATTTGCATCAAAATTATCGGTTGAAGAACTAAAAGGTGAAAATCGGTAGTGGAAAACCAAAATTAAGAACTTATAGGTTTGGACCTAGACATAGGCAAAAATCTGTGAGAGGCATCACCAACTAGATAAAAATCTTAATGGGTTTTAGTTAATTTCATGAGCCATGATAGTCAGGATTGATTTTAACTATGATACTTCTTTGACATCTCGATAGAGAATCATAGATAATTTAGATCTATTTTCCTTCAAAGTCTAAGGATCAAGTTTATTGAATAAACCAGAAGAGAATAATTAGAAGTCGATCACGAAACTAAATTTGAAACCTGACTTTTACATATCTGATTTATTCCTTACAGTCATAAATTGCGCAGTTATTCTGTTTGTTTTAGAATTAGTTTTAACAATTCGTTAATTAATTAATTTCTCAATAATTAACATTTAAGTGATCAACCCAAATAATTGAATGGTTTTAGCCTAGTAATTGTTCAGTAACTCCCTGTGGATCGATACTCTTACTTCCCTATTTACTTGCGTGACCCGTACTTGCGAGGCCTCGAACAGGCTATAACATCCATCAGAGCCTAATAATAATAAGATTGGGAAGCATTGAATGCTATACCTGAATCATATCACTATCTAGCCATTGTTATATCTACATTGTGAGTTGGTTCTCTTGATTTCATAGCACTACAAATTGAAGGTTAAACTTTAGTTGTTGTTCATGATGGAAAAAAATCGACACCTGCTGTAACATTCCATTACTTGTGGGAAGGTTAAAATGGTAAATATAAGTGATTAATGAGAATTAGAAATACATTTCCCTGTTCATGCACATTATGTCATACCCATACACGTGAGTAGTGAAAGTTTTAGACATGAAAATAATTGTACATGTATTCATGAATGATTTTGGGTATAATTGAATTGAATTTGAATTTTTGGAAATTTAGTGAATTTTGAATTTATCCATGTTGAAGATATTATTGGTTAGTAAGATCGTGAGAATTGTGAATTTCGGAGAAATTAGGAATAAATTTCAGAAAATTATAGAAAATAAGAAAAAGAAATCAAAAGAAGGTTTGGAGATAGTTGGATTGTAAAGATAAAAGTTAAGGGAGTTAGTTTCAAAAGAAACTAAGTTAGAGCTTAGGTACTGAGAAAGTGACAAGTGTCATTTAGGCTTTTTGTATTTCTGCTAGAAGTAGGTTATTGTTCTTTGAGAGTTAACTGGTTAAGTCAGGTCTAAGTTTCTTCTTTATTATCATCTTCTTCAAATTTTCTTCCCATACATAGAGTTTTCCATCAAACACCTTCTAAGAGATTTCTATGCTTTTCCTTTCCTGCACCAAGCTCACTTTGCTAGTTGTGTCCTCTACCCCAAGAAAAACCAGAAGCTGGTCATTATACTCAGTGAAGTACGTAAATTGTGTGGAGTTTAGGGCTTGAAGATTTTGGAGTTTTCAACAGGTAAGTAGTGAATAAATCCTTTAGAGTTTGGGATTTATGAAATAAATTTGATAAGTTATCGTCATCTGCATGGAAAATGACATTTACGTGTTTGTTCATAAATACCATGTTATTGGGGATGAAAAAAAAATTGGTTATAGTGTTTTGAAAGATTATTAGTGATTAGGTGTGGTAAAAGTGATTTTGAGAGTTGTAATGGAAGAGATAATTTAGGTAGAAGATGACTTAGACGTAAAATATTGAAAGTTGAAAATCTGGATTTAATCTAGATAGATTTTGGCAAAGTTGCCTTCTTGAGAGTTGTAGATCTTTCTTTTATCTTTCCAATGGTATATAGTATGAAAATGTTGGACGTCTGAGTCAAAAGTTATGATCTTTATAAGTGGAGATGCTCTGGAAGCAAATATAAGGAGGAAGAAAATATCGTCTTAGTTACTGTTCATCCTATCGTCTTAGTTACTGTTTATCTAAGACGAAGCAAAAGTAAGATGAAAAGAAAGTAAGACGAAGCAAAGTAAGACGAAAGGAAAGTAAGACGAAAGCAAAGTAAGACAAAGCAAAGTAAGACGAAAGCAAAGTAAGACGAAGCAAAGTAAGACGAAAGGAAGGTAAGATGAAAGGAAAGTAAGACGAAGCAAAGTAAGACTAAAGGAAAGTAAAACGAAGCAAAAGTGAGACAAAGCAGAAGTAAGACAAAGCAAAGTGAGATGAAGTGAAAGTAAGACGAAGCAACAGTAAGACAAAGCGAAAGTAAGACGAAGCGAAGTAAGACGAAACCAAAGGAAGATGAAGCAAAAGTAAGACGATGCAAAAGTAAGACGATGCAAAGTAAGACGATGCAAAAGTAAGAAAGAGGAAAACACAGAAGATAGAATTGGTCTTTGAGTTCTTCATGAAAGTTGTAGATCTTTAAGTTCTCTTTCGAATCGTTCTAAGATAATCTTAGTCCAACATCTATAGAAAAAAGTTATGGCAATTGTACCAAGACAGGTTCGACATGAGTGAGGACAAAAATATGTTTGATTCTTTGGTCATAACTTCTTCTCTAGACACCCAAATGACTTGATTCTTAAACCATTGGACTCGTAAGACATTGCTCTACATCTCCAACAGAAATTAGAGTCATCTGAAATAAATTGAGAAAGATTGAGTGAAAAAGGTGGGATAGGTGCAGTGAGTGTGCTCTTAAGTATTATGAATTGGTGTTATTCTACTGAACATACTTCATTATTTTGATGATGTCTTGGTCTGTAGAGCTCCAAATGAGATGATTTCTGATTTGTGGTAAACTAGAAACATAGGCTTATAAATTGCCTCAAGAAGTCCAATTATGATTCAGCCTCTAAGATGTTTAATTTCTAAATGGAAGTTGGGCATAGTACATTGATTTTGAATATGCACAACCCGATAATGTTTGAGGCATATCTTCCAAATTATTGGACTAAATTGAGTGATTTTGGTATCAATGGAAAGATAAGATATAGAGGAACACTTTTCTAGAAGAGAGTTTGACAAATTATCTCATTTTTACCTTCTGATTGAATATGAATAGTAGACCCGAAAGGGTGTTTTGGAAAATTTTGAATATAAGCTAATGGTAATGAATTGTGATTTAAATAGTTTAGGTGAGGCATAAACCTAAGTATAAATTATACTTAGATGAGTTTTGGTATGAGATTGATTTTGTGATGAAAATTGATGGAAAATACCTAGGATTGTCATGAACATGCATTGTACATAAGTCATTTCATACGTGTGCATCATTGAATACTTATGACTGTGCAAATGATGATATCGTGTATGTTAATTGTTATAGAGGAGCAATTGGAACGTCAACCTCCTGAAATTGCCGACACTTCCAGGCATTAGCTTCGGGAGCAACTAGTAAGTAACCTAGATGGTTTCTCTCAATTATTGTTTTCTTATAATTATGTTTCGAATAATGAATGAATGTGATTTGGTTGTAGATTCCGGACCGAAGGTCCGATGATTGTGTAATGTGATTGATTGAGAAAATAATATGTGAAGCATTTCTATACACAATTGCATGTAAGATAAAGGAAGTTGTGATCGGAGTCGCCAGAAAAAAAAAAGAGAGCATAAAGCTCATAATATAAAAAGAGCCTTGGGCTCAGTTGTAAATGTACCCGATATCCACTAAGGGATATGGGACATAATTTGACACAGCTTGATATCCACTAAGGGATATGAGCTAGAAAAAAAAGGGCACTCGGTCACAACGATAATAATAAATGAAAGAGAGTCTCACATGAATTATATTTGCTTTTGTTTTCTGGGTATGAGAAAGTTTACATAAGTGAAATGCTTGTGATGATTGTTCTGAAAGTGAAATGTGATATTATATGAATTGATGTGATGTATGAATTGAGTGAACCATCAATGATGGTTACCTCATTGAGTTCGCAAAACTTACCAAAATTGCAACGTTGTCTTTTCAGGACCGAGAGACGACTCTAGTTACCGAGGGGCTCTATTGCCGTGTAGATTGTGGTTTGGCAAGAGAAATCATGGCTTAAAGGTCGGTCAGTTGGGATTTTTAGATGGCTTAGATAGATTTGATATATTTGCCTCGATTATGTAGTACTTATGTACTAGGTTTTATTGATGTACATTTAGTAAAGGACGAAAGACAAAATGTAGACATTCGGGTCTTATGAAATGAAGTGATGAAAAACTTGATTTTAAAATATTGTGTTTTTTCTTATGATGCTTATAAGTGATTATAATACCATGCCAAGTGAAGTGAATGTAGCAATCGATGTAGCTCGCCCTTATCGTAGGATATGTACCGGAATGACCTCTGGTCGTCTCGGTGGGTATCCTGTGGTAAGGGGGTGCTACAGTGTATATCAAAGTCATCCCATTTTGTCCAAGGATTAATCTCCAACAATTCACCAATTCCTACCTTGTATGCATTTCTAACTTTCTTTTTACTATATATCATTCATCTCATGAAAAGTCATTTATGTCTATTTCGTTTCCCATTTTACTCTTTCCTCATTTCTATCTCATTTTTCCTATTGTCGTTTTCTTCATCTTCCATATTCATGTCCTCAAACAATTCAGAATTATTGATGCATAATCACTATGAAATTATAATCTCCATTTCACTAATATCTTCTTACAGTGGAGCATAACAATTTATGTTTTCATTACATTCTACTTGTACACTTTAATTTCATCATTCCTACTTGTCTCCCTATTTTCCTCAAAAAATCCATGATAATACATTCACATCTTTATCACATTCGGGGCTATACACCACAATACAATATTGGTGTCATATTCAATTCCACCAATACAAATGCGTTGACTCATTATCTGTCATATTTAACCATGTACTATTTCCCATTTCTAATTCCCCATAAATTCCAAATTTCTCAAATTCTAAAAGAGTATTATTCTTCTCATTAATTATATTAGCTCGAACTCTTAATAAATGCCCATGCGTGTGACTTATACACATGTGACTTAGACTAGGGATCAGTCGTTGTGGCATGATAAGATATGTCAAAAATGCATGTAACTTGATACATATTTCCAAAAATGCCTATGTAAGATATTAAACCTAGGTACTCTAATACCACAACTATTGGACCCCAATTCCTGACCCTAACTATTCGGATGACATAAGACGCGAATGAGCGTATTTCCCTGTAGGGTTATTTCAATAAACCCTCATTAGCCATCATCCCACAAGGGTGGCATGCCCACACCAGTCGATCACCAAAATCACAATTTTATTTCTTCAAAGCAATTGTATCTTTATGTCTCTAGTTTATTTTGAAACAAGAACCATCTCAATCGGAGCACTATAGACCAAGATATGCTTAAAAACCCAAAGTATGTTCATACCCCAGTCATGCTCTCCCAACCAACCCCTCAATTTCTTTCCATCAATATGTTTCAAGTAAGCACCAAAGGCTACCAATTTTTATGGAGAAGTGTGAAAATGTTTTAATAATCTATTGCTTCAAGAATCACTTTATTTTGAGGTCGGACTATGAAGTTATGGTCCAAAGAATCAAATATGTTTATGTCCTCAGTCATATTGTACCTGTCTTGGTACAATTGCCATAACTTTCAATAGAGTTTTCAGATTGAGGTCGTTTTAGGACGGTTTCAAAGAAAACTTCGAGGTCTAAAACTTTTGTGAAGACCTTGAAGAGAGGTCCTTCCATTTAGAGGGTCAAAAAAGCAAAATTCCCAAAGCATACAGTGTATGTCCATTAAATGGACATACATGTCCGCCTAATGGACATACACGGGTCTGGGGGCCATTCCAGACCCAAGAAGGTCCGTTTAATGGACCTAAAGTCTGTTAAATGGACATGGGTGAGGCTGGGGGTCCTCACTAACCCAAAAAGCCTTGTTTCTACAAAATCTAACTTAAATTACAAAAACATTGCAAAAGTGAAATGATGCCTCGACTCTTGGTTACCCGATCTCATTCTCTTCACCTTAAGATGGGACGAAAAGCGGGTGAACTTAAAAGCTCGTGGGTAACAAGTTTATAATGAGTAACAAGCAAAAACCTTTGAAATATTCATTTCCATTTTAAAAATTCACATTAAAACATACATCATATATTTTCAAAATTTTCATTTTTCAAACAATTCATAAGAAACATAAATCATGCATTCATCAATATCATGAACACATAAACACATCAGAATGGTTTGGGTAGATCCATAAACTTGACAACCTACACAATTTTCACATAATGGTCCTGTGTAGTCGTAAACTTGAGAGAGCCTATAAAAGAGCTCGACAAGCGAGAGAAGCCTTTAACTTGGTCAACATGCACTTGACATTCTTGAATGGACTACACCAAACTCGCATAACATGTAATTCATAAACTGAAAATAGTTTACCCATATGGCACATTTTTGAAAACTTGATTTTATAAACTTGCTATTTTTTAAAAAATCATTTGCATCATTCAATTCATCAACAAATGACATTATTCATATACAATCATGTAGCACATTCTTACAGCATTTAAAAAGCAATAAATGCACATAAATAAAGTAGTTGAAAATCATTTATTTTCATTTCTTGAAAGAAACATTAATGGCTTATTATTCAATTATAAACATGAAATCCACCTTAATTTCCTCGCTTAAACTTTGCTAAAAAATGCCCCTCTTCTTGCTCCTCTTGCCTTTCCTTGATTTCCTTTATCAAAGACAAAATTTCTGTTGGGACCCAATCTCGGAACCGGACCCCAACTGGAAAACAGAAATACGAAAAACGAAAAAAAGTGAACCAAACGAACCTAATCATAAGCGAAAACGGAAATCGCAGGAACAGATTTCGAAGTGAAACAAAATGGACTTTAATGACCCTCATATTGATCTTCCATACATATATTTCTATCCTTTATCTCATCTTTCAAACATTCCTCATTTCATCTCACAATTGTATATTCAGAATCAATTCATCCCAATTCATCAAGAAATCCTAATCTCAATTTCATAATCATAATCCTAAAATCAATCATAATTCTTAACCTTAACCAAACAATCACTTTGGTTCTTCACATAATTTAAGAAAATACATTTCCATGTTCATCACATTCTCACGAATTCAATCTTATCAAACATATAGCCCAAGTAAGATCCTAATACGGGGCTCTGATACAATCTATGTTGGGACCCGATCTCGGAACCGGACCCCAACTGAAAAACAGAAATACGAAATACGAAAAAAGCGAACCAAACTAACAAAATCATAAGCAAAAACAGAAATCACAGGAACGGATTTCAAAGAGAAACAAAATGGAAGCAAATCGAAACAAACGTTTCGAAGCGAACAGAAACAAATTCTGACATCCGAAAGCGTAAACCTTAGAAAAAACATCACGCGTCACGTTGGAAACCTTAGACTAAACCTATCCAAATTGCTGTAAAAAAAAATTTCCTTATCATTCCTTTCATCTTTATTCAATCTTATTCAAATCAAAACAATATAATTTTCCCCATTTGGAAAATTCATCCTCAATCAACTATAAATTCTTATTCATCTTTATTTAAAACAAAAACACTTTTTCAAATGGAAAAATCATCCATCCCTCAATACATTTAATTCTTCCACATCAAACAAAAATCATCAATATAATCAAACGCTTATTCTTCTATTCTTTTTACCAATAGACACTTAATACACATATCCATGAATCCACAATTTATCAAAAATTGGGCAGCATCTCCCCTAAAATTTCTCTAGCCAGAAATTAACAAAAACACTTCTATATAAAAACCAATCCATCTATACAATTCATCGGACCTCTTGTCCGGAATCCCAAAACACAATCAAACACAATTCTATACCTAACACTTCAATAATTCTCAATCATAATCAGAATCATCCATATCTCAATTCACAATCAGATCTTAATACAATATACAATTTCATCAGTCAATCCAAAACCCAAACCAATCATACTCATATACAATTACAATTTATATTCCATAAGCATACCCAAATTTATATCTCAAATCCATACACAATTTCTTAATTCTTCATAATTCATACACCTCATGAATTAATTGCTTACAAGAAAATCTCAAATTCACTACATAAATCCATAATTCGTATACATCAAGAATTCAATGCTTACAATACACTAATGGCATTCCAAGCCATAGCAAAACTAAAACCAGAATCTAAAATACTTAAGACACATGACAAACACAAGTGAACCCAAGCCTTGACTTTCTTTCATTCGATTCTCCTGCTCGATACCTAGAGATTGGGATGAAAGGGGGTGAGCTTGACAGCTCGTAGATAACATGTTTATAAATTGAAAACATAAGCAAAAATCATTTTCTAAACTTTTTCCTTTTTATAAAAATCTCACAGTAGGAAAATCATCGAAAGCTTATTTTTCAGACTTTTCAAATCATTCATAAACAATTTTCAATAATTTCATGGCAGAAAATTCGCAAATTATCATTTCTCAAACTTCAATTTCTTCAAAAAAATCACGAACAAATTTAAAACATGAATGCATCACAAAATAATTGCATCACATATTCAACCAAATCAAAACACATAAACACATCAAATTAATTTGGGTCGGTCCAAAACGGAACGTACTGCACATTCTCACATAGCGGTTCTGTGCAGCCGTGAACTTATGGGAGTCCGTAATCGGAGCTCCAGTGCCACTAATGGGCAGGCGGGTGAAGCCTATAGAAAACGAGACCAGTGCACTGACTCAACTTATGGGACCTAACCAAATCTACATAACACATATCAACTTGAAAAATTGGATTGCCCGAAGGCACATTTCGAAAATTCAATTTTCAAGTCATGTCATATTTAAACATAAAGTCACTCACAAATGTCACAATTTCACATAGTACAATGCAATCATTCACAACAAGGAATGCAACAATTTTCATAATTTATCAACATTGATAAATTATGAATTTCAGAAATTATTAACACATTCAAACACAATAAAATTTACAATTATTTCAATTTTATCAAATCATTCAAAATCAATGAATGAACAATTTTCATAATTGATCAAATTATTCATAAATAATAAATTTCGGAAGTTTTATCAATTTATCAAAATTCATATCAAAACAATGAATTTAACCATTGTAATAATTTTTCAAAATCATTTTGAAACAATAAAGTTCGAAAACCCTTTCTTCACTTTCTTGATTTTTCAAAATTTCATAATTGACTTATAATTCAAAATATAAACATATTACCCACCTCAAATCCATGCTAGAAACTTGTCCATAGCTTCAATTCCTCCATCCCTTCCTTCTTTCCTCCAAATTAAAATTCCCTAAGCCAAAACACCCAAATTCAACATCATAAAAATCATAAATACTCAAATTGAGCTTAGAAAACACAAATCCCTCATATATTCAAGC
>JANIHZ010134267.1:0-11655 GCA_027478365.1 Erythroxylum rufum
AAACAAAAGCCATACTAGTATACTACAGCAGCAGCACTCTTCTCTTTCGTCATTCATGCCAAAATGATAAACCTCCAAAGCCCTGCTTTCTTCTCCTTTCCTAAACCCTTAAACCCTGATCATCAACACCTAAACCACCACTTACAGTGTCTTCCTTTCTTCACCAAAACCGTAATTCAGCCTTCCTTGTCCTCCACCACCACCACCAAATGCTTCAGCTCTGACGAGTTTCCGGTCGACGACGATTTCATCCAAACATTTGGCCAGAAAGATAAAGAAACCGAAGACGATGCTCGACGCAAGAACTGGGTCAATCGTGATTGGGCTCCATGGGAAGAAATCCTCACGCCAGAGGCCGATTTCGCCAGAAAATCTCTCGATGAAGGCGAAGAGGTCCCTCTTCAGTCACCAGAAGCAATCGAAGCATTCAAAATGCTGTCCCCAAAGTACAGAGCGAAGAAGATCAAAGAAATGGGTCTCACAGAGGACGAGTGGTACATGAAGCAATTTGAGATTAAGGGTGAGATCCCGGAGCCGTTGAAGACGGTTTGGGCTGCACCGTTGGCAGTGAGACACGTGGCGCCGAGGGATTGGCCTCCCTTAGGATGGGAAGTGAACAGAGAGGAGCTGGAGTTTATTAGGGAATCACATAAAATGCAGTCTATGAGAGTGAGATTGGAGGATTTGGAGAGTAAAGCAGTTTCAGAGACTGACGATTTGTGTTTGGATAGATATAAGGTGTTTTTGAAACAATACACTGAATGGGTTGATTTCAACAAGGATAGATTGGAAGAGGAGTCTTATAAGGTATTGAAATGAACCAAACTAACCATTTTCATTTTCTCATTTTCAATTTTCTTTTGGAGTTGGAATTGCAATATGAGGTCATTTTAATGAAACTTGAGTTGTTTGGAATGGTAACAATAACTATAATCTAATTCTTTTGAATGGGGTATTAGAATTATAATATTGTGTCACAGACAAAGGATTAAGTTCCAATTTTGAATTAGAATTTCAAGGCTTCCAAAGGAAACATATACAGAAAAGGTTTGATGTTTCATGCTCCTTTTACGGATTTGAAATTCAGAGGGTTAAGTCTGGCTGTTTTCTGTTGAGTAATTGTCACTTAATATATGATCTTTGGCAAAAATAAGTAAAAGCGAAGGTTTTAATTTGGCTTTATATGGAGTTCTTTGGCCATATTTTTTAATAGTTGGCAATGGAATTGAGGTCTTGGCTTGAATTAGTGTACAGTTTGGTGCCTATGTTTTTTTGTGTATGTGTCTGTGTTTTAACTTCTTGGAGATTGATGGAAATGACAAACAATTCCTTTTAGCTTCTAAGTTGTGGTAGGAATATCTTTGTTGTTTTAACATCTTGGAGATTGATGGAAATGACAAACAATTCCTTTTAGTTTCTAAGTTGTGGTAGGAATATCTTTGTTGGAATGATAGGCTGGAATAAGATTGACAATATTTTAGGGGACTAATCTGGAAAATTTTGGTGTTAACAGCATGACCAAGATTATTATCCGGGTAGAAGGAAAAGGGGCAAAGACTACAAAGAAGGCATGGTAAATTAAAATTGAAGTTTTTGTTCATTTATTTTGTTAATCATATTGCTGAAAGATGCTTATCATGGTCTGTTTTTGTTATCTGCAGTATGAGCTTCCATTTTATTACCCCGGACAGGTAATTCATCAACCGTTTTTCTAATGGAGAGGGTTCAAGTTGTCTTCAGTTTCGAAACTTTAAACTGTTAATAGGTTGCGTTTGAGGATGCATGTACAGGGTACCCTGATGCCATGATTGTTATAGGAAGGAATATAGGGTAATAGGAATACCTGAGTCCTAATATGATAAGAACCTTCTGTGTTGGACTAATCCTAGCAGTTGTCTAGGGGCAAGTTGCAATGCAATTGTGGCTATCAAGTTAGCATTTAGCAAGCCTGCTAGTCTTTGTATCCAAAGGCATATCTTGTGGAACTCTACTCACTGCTGGATGGCTGGCTTATACAAATTTAAATTACATGGACACTTAGTTGTTAACACTGTGAGTAATTTTTGTTGCAGATCTGTTATGGAAAAGTGACCACTATTGCCTTGTATCAAGGAGCCTTTGTCGACATTGGAGGTGTATATGATGGGTAATTACGATGAACTATGGCTTTCTCTCTACTTCTGTTTGTTTAATTGTGTTGTTTAGTTTCCAAATTGCTCAACTGTATTTGGAAGTTCTTATACTTTAGCAATTTAGACACTATTGATAGTTGTGCATGTGTTTCAGGTGGGTCCCTATTAAAGGTAATGATTGGTTTTGGATCCGCCATCATATAAAAGTTGGAATGCACGTAATTGTTGAAATTCTGGTGAGCATTTTCTCTTTCTAGTACATGATATGGCATATATTTTATTAATATATGTCTAAAGTCCAGTCCTTACTGTTGATGAGCTCTATCAGAATGTCGTCTTCTTTTTTTTTTTTTGCAGGCAAAGCGAGATCCTTACCGTTTTCGTTTTCCTATTGAAATGCGTTTTGTTGATCCCAACATAGATCACCTTATGTATGTAAGATCCTTGCATGTTATCAATTTATCACTCTGTAAATTCTATGATACTCGGTGAATAGCTTCTTGTTGGTTTCACGCATCAAAATCTAATTGGCCTTGCACAAGAGGACTATGTGGGCCATGCCTGTTTCTCTAGTTAACCAGGAAAAATAATGAGAAATAATGAAAAGGTGGGCTAGCGATTGTTCTTGTTAGTATGATTGGGGTTGTTCAGTTTGATGATGATGATTTAAATGTATTCCTCTTAATCTAGTTGCCTATATATTTTGATAAGTTCATTTACTCTTCCAGCTTCAAGAGGTTTGAATTTCCGCCAATATTCCACCGTGATGAGGATACTAATCTTGACGAATTAAGGGTCTGTATATTTCCTTCTTCAGCTTGCAATTTGACACCATTTCCCTTACGGTTTCTATACTGAAACATTCTTAGCTTTGCTACATGGATTTAGACATTTTCATAAAGTCTTATCAACAAATATTCAAGGTTAACTAAGACAATATGGCCCTGAACCAAGTTAACCTCCTGGATAATGGTTTCAATGAAAATGTTTTAATGATATTAGTACAAGCAGGATCTTTATTTCTACTTCATCATGTTGTAGTACTACTAATGGAATCTTCCCAAACATTTTGTAAACTATTTGAGAGGTATGATTCCAAAAGTTGTTGACTCTATTCACGGGTTGAGCAAGTTCCGCTACTATTAGTGCTGTTCTACCCTGAGTTATTTACTTTGGCCTAATTTGTTTTATTAGAGTGTTGGGATTGCTTGTGTGTAATTAATGTTAGAGATGAGATACTGAGTGTTCTACTAAAATCATTTCCTAAACATTTATATGTTGCAGAAACTTTTCATGTTAATCTGTGTTCACTTAATAATTTGTTAAAATAAATTAAGTAAAAGTCCTAACATCTGAGATTATTCCTTCGTTATTATGATTTTCTTACATGCCTCTAATTGATTATCTTGCTAGTGCAGCGTGATTGTGGAAGGCCTCCTGTTCCCAGAAAAGATCCAGAAATAAAACCCGAAGAGGAACCTCTTTTGTCCAATCACCCTTATGTTGACAAGGTGTGGTTCTAAGTAGATAGTTTTCCTTCTTTTTGGCCTACTAACTCAGGATATTTTACTATCTATTTCTCCTCCTGTTTGTTAGTGAGATGAATACAGACTTATCTTTGGGTTTGTTTTTTAAATGAAGCTCTGGCAAATTCATGTTGCTGAGCAAATGATCGTGGATGATTGGGAAATGAATCCTGACAAGTACAAGGGCAAAAAGATATCTGAATTGACCGATGATGGTGATTTTGATGAAGAAAATAGTATCGAACATACAAAAGTGTATTACAAGAAAAAATTAGCACCTAAAATTATTTTGGTGAGAACTGTTCTGATGACATTCCACCAAGTTATCTTTTGAAAAATTAACACTTTCTGTGTTTCTTGGCAGAAACAAAGTGTTAAGGAGCTTGATCTGGAGGCTGCCTTAGCTGAGCGTGAGGTCAGCTATATTCTAGTTTCCCGATATTAATTCTACGAAAGTTGTGTTTTCTGTGGTACCATGATTATTGAGGTAGTTAATGCAACAATGGAACCATTGGTTTACTGTAAATGTTTCCTGTATCTTGGATAAAACCTTATGTGAGATGCTGTCTTCTCATCTCTCATATTGGAGGGGTGTGCAAACATGATTGTCCTCTTGGTCTAGTGGTCTAGATTCATTGCTGGATTTGAACAAAAGGAAAATACTAAATGTTTGATACTAGTCCTTTTCAGGTGTGCCATGCTTTTCCTTTTCTTTTGTTCAAAGTTAGGATTTCAAGAACTTGAGCTGGAATTTTCTTATGGCTTGTTGTTTAATATGTTACACAAGATCATAAACGGATATGTAAAGCATAACCTGGGCAGTATATTTTAGTAATCCTGCTAAACACTTTCTCATATGCTGAGTGATACTTGAATGTTCTTTCTGAAGATGCCAATTACATTTTGGTGTCTTTCCTCAGCTCTAGTTCTGTCTATCTGTTTGCAGCATCATAATAAACTGAGAAGTGAAGCTATTGCAAGGGGCGAGAAATATAAGATTTACAAGATGAGGCGAAACATGGAAATGGATGAATATGACTTATTACATTGGCGTCGATCATTCGAGGAGAGAGAAGCTTTGATTAGAGACATAAGCTGGTATACTTTTTTACCCACCAATTTCCTTTGCAGTTTAAGCTTCTAATAGATGCAAAATGTTACTACTCTTTTATCTGTTTCCTCTCACTTATACTGCATTTGCATAGCTAATGATCAGCCACAGTATTATGTTTTTGCACTGATCAAGCCTGCACGACTTCTTACAGCCGTCAAGCTCTTGGTCTGCCACTGGAAGAGCCAGGAAGGTATAAGCCAGCAAGTTTTTTTGGGAAGGACCAGTATGATCCAGAAAATCCTTTATATCGGTATGATTACTGGGGAGAACCCAAAAACTCAGAAAAGAGTCGAAAAGAGAGGATGTTGGATGCTCACAACAAATCTATTGTGGGGAAGGGTGTTGTTTGGAATGAGATGTCATACGAGGATGCCATAAAGCAGCGGATCCAAAGAGAAGCTAGTGCCAAGGAAGCAAAGCAGAGAGCGGCTGAAAGAGGCATAGAGGAAAATGGTAGTGAGGAGGGTAAAGATGAGGAAGAATATGACTCTGACGATGACATTGATTTTAGTATGTTAAGTGAGTTGAGTGTTGAAGCTTCAAATCAGCCCATTGTTAATGGCACCGAGTCTCTTGGAATCTCGGATGAGGGAATGTTTGAAGACTGACATTTGAGTATACACTTATTATAAGCTACAGCAAAGAAGAGATTTGTTTCCCAAACCAAGCATCTGTGCAGATTAGGGGTGGGGAAGGAACTTGGAGCAACAAATCTAATTGCAGGAAGCTCCTAACGAGTATTGTCGACACTTACAGATCAAAGGTCCAGCATCTCACTGACCAAGGTTTGGACATTATAGGGTAAAATTGACCCATATGAATCCTAAAACATTTAACCACTAACTTATAGTCTTTATAAAGCTGAGTTCCACCATCCCGTTTAAACGTTACAAAATGATATTTACAAATTAACCTTTTAACAAGTAACCAACTAACCTTTGTTCAAATGGGAATCAGGTGACTTTTGATATGTACGTAAAGGCATTCTTCTCAAACTTTGATATCTTCAGTGGTCAGCCTTTTCCAATCCTATTTAGTTAATATCTAAATCTAAATTCTACGTGTATGATTGTGCACTGAAACTCTCTGGATTTCGCTCATACCCCAGACAGACTCTCAGGACTCCCCATATCCAATCATAACCTAACAAGAATTCACCGTAACTCCATCCAGCCTGTTCAAACGCAGTGAAAAGGCCTAATACCATCCATTGGCATGGTCTCAAAAAACTTTCTTTTTACATTCCCAAGAAGATGAACAAAATTCTGGGACCATTAGCCCATTTCTCTATGCAACCAGTGACAAAGTGGGCACCGTGTGCCCATGTCATCCCAAACCAAAGTCGGAAATCAATACCAGAATATACAACCGCCCAGACTACAAGCTTATTTGACTGATCGGTGACATTTTCTTTCCAGGGATCTCGATTTTTGCTTAGGGTCCTTTGCAGCCACAGTTGACCATTGAAAGGTGAACAATTGGGAAACAGAGCCACAGATGCACTCCAAGGTTCTCAGTACCACCATTTCACTACAGCTTAATCAACCAATTTCATCCTTCTTCAAAATCTTTTGCTGAGTCAGGAAGACTCTGAGGAGGCTCAACTTCCTCCTCTTCCTCTTCCTCTTCTTTCATGTATAATCCAAGTTGTTCCAACGGATTACTACTCCCCTGAAGCTTGAAACTGGCCAACCCATTCTTAGAATGATCGGAACTGGTCTCCTCCATGAAACTTGGAACCTGCTCATCTTGAGCTGCCCTAAACATTTCAAAATCTTTCATGAAATGGCTGTTCTCGTTGATATCAACAGTTTTCTCCATCTGCACGTAAGCGTAAAATCCTGAGTTGCAACACCAAAAGGCTTTGAAATACATAATTGCGAAACTGACATTTCAATCTCACCAGTAGCAATGCCTGACGGGCAGCTTCTCTCTCCAGCTCCCTCTTCCTTTTTGCCTCAGCTGCAGCTGCAGCTTCAGCTTTCCTCCGGGCTTCTTCAGCAGCCTTGGCCTCTGCTTGTAACCATGCTTTTTCTGATATCAAATATGAGCTGGTCATGTTTCAAAGATCCAAAACTATCAAAATAACTTGGAATATCATAATTAGAAACTTTCAAAACCTTCTTTTTGCTGCCGCTCAAGCTCCTCCCTCTCCATTCGAAGTTTCTCAGGATCCCGCTTGTCACCCTAAACTCAAACATGTCAATTTGTGAAAAGATAAGATGCCAGGAAGAATAATAGGATTAGCAACTCTGCACAATTAAAGAGATAAAAAAGCCCACTTCAGTATTCAGAAAGCAACCTTCGCAAGTGCCTTTTCTCGAGCTTTGAGAATGGTGTCAGCAAATCGAGTTCTCACTACAACTGCACGATAACGCTTTTCTGGTGAGACCTGCCTATCAGGTGGAGCCTTCTCCGCTACAATAGTATAGCATCACACACGTGAGACAATGCCTCAAAAGAAATAACAGCAAAAATTCTATGCCTTTATGCTTACCCTCCTGATGGTCACCCCCCTCTGTAATTAGCTCACCCTGGGAACTCGGTTCATCTTGAGGCAATTCACTCAGAGATTCTGAACAAGAAAAGGTATCAATTAGAATTGGTCTTCCAAAAAAAAAAAAAAAGGAGAAAAGAAGGTATAGAGATAGCAAATAAAGTCCAGGAACAACTTGTAGAACTAGAAACCTCACTTTTTTGTATGCTTGAGTCTCCAAGATCCTTTCTTTTCTGGCCAACAATTTCTCCTGATTGCACATTGTCCTTAAGAGCAATAGAAAGATGTTAGCCAAAACCCAAGCAAGCGACAAGGGCAGAGAGGAGGAACCACAAGAGAGCATAATATTTTAGTCTGGTCTTCCGTGATGGCCCGCCATTTTATTATCCAGCTATAATAATCCACCAAAATTTTAATATACCTGTGTAGCTTGAGGAGGAACTGAAGCTTTATCCACATCTGAATCACTGCCAGATGAACTCCCAGAATCTGAATCCGAAAAAAAAAAAACCATTAACTTGAATGCTACAGAAGAGGGAAACTAGCAATAATCCTACCATATTTAAATTTTTGCCCAAATGTATCTCCCCCAAACAAGAACAGATCACCAATTCCTATTACTCTGTGCTTATCAGTATCCATCCATCTAATAAATGGGCCCATAGAAATTGAATGAATAGATGCTCATAAAATAGGTAAGGCACAGAGTAACGGACAGCTAGTCCGTAATCCCCAAAAACAGTAGAACTTTTCCAAAAAGGTGTGAGTACATGTGGCAACTAATAATATGTTACAGATAAAGCCACAATCTTATCAATGTTCTTCAATCCCACAAATTATTATATTCATGCAAGGAATATTTTAAGGGACTACACACTAGATCCCAAGAAAAAAAAATTGAGCAGGATTTTAACAGAGAACTACAACTGGATGAAGAACCTGATCCACCACTGGAGTTTTTTGAACCACTGGATTTACTGTTTCTGCAGCTTGTGTCTTCTTTTATATCTGCTGGTGGATAGCTCGAAAATGGAGGATCATTTCCACCAATAATATCTATATCTTCATCCACAGAATCATTGCCTGAATAAAACATTATATTTTTAAAACTGGAAACAAATTGACATGCTGGAAGTACTTGTACTTCCTACAACCTTAATATGCATTAATCTAGAGTTGAATTACCTTTGCATGGTTGGAATGATGAATTGCTTAACCCAGATTCGTTATGAAGCTGAATAACGAAAACCATGTCAGCAATCACTTATGCACACATGAGCATTGCATAGGAACAATGCAAATAGCCAAAGAGCAAAAAAAGGCTCCAGAAAACAGAGTGCAAGTAAATATGGAAGAGGGAAGTAGAAACAATCATACCTCCATTTCGCATGGCTCAGCTTTCTCCAAGTATTTCTGCTTCTGCAGCAAAAAGTCATCCAAAAGCTTTCTCAATTTAAACAATGTATCATCACTAAGAGCATCAATGTCAATCTCAATCTCATCTTCGCCAGACTGGTCAGCACTATAGCAATGCTCTTTTAGGAACTCAATGACGCTTTCAGGCAATTCACCCAGCAATGTCTCCAATTCTGTTCCAAGTTTGTGCTTCTGTTCAGTATTCATAACCCCTCTAACAGGCTCTGATATATTTTCATTTTCACATTGTGAAGTTTTTTTCTTCTTTGCAGGTGGCATATCCACCATCGTCTCCACATGAACACCAGGTACTGGTTGCTCTGATTCCACCTCAACAAGTAGAGGAAACTTCTTCTCTATTGCTTTCCATCTCACTTCAAAACACTTACTAAGCGTCTCTGCCATGATATGGACTTCATTTCCGGGAGGGTTATACTTCATTGCATTTGAGAAAGTTAGTCTGACATCAGCAGCAAACCCTACTGGATTTGAATATTGACCTGAAGCAATTTTACTCTTCACCGTCCCCAAATCCATTGGATGTTTGATAACTGTGTAATAATCAGGTATGTTCAATTTTATCGCATCAACTGGTACATTAAAAACCCAACCATACTGATGGGTCATCAACCGTTTCAACAATGCTTCACATTGTTTCATCAACATAGCCATAGAAGTACTAACCGGTGCAGCGAGTTTTGTTTGCTCAATACGCCTAGAAGTACCCTTTTCCATTTTGGCCCCATTACGACCAGAAGGAGCCCATTTCTTACTATACAGAGCTGATGCTGCGGTAGATCTACTTAAATCCTCTAAGGGAGGCTTCTTTTGGCCATCACTACAACTGCGAATATCATTAGAGGGCGACAATTTAACTGCATGTGTGGTTAAAGAAGCTACTCTCTTCAGAAGGGCCCTAGTGTGTTCAAGTTCCATTTGTAACCTTAGTTTTAAATCTTTCCTCTCTGACCTTGACATCTTTGACAATGACTGTACTTTCATTGGGACATTAAAACTGTCAGAACCATCTGCATTCAGACTAATACATTTCCTCTTGGGGGCGAAGGAATCCTGGGATACTGTCATCTCAGTGTCAACTCGTCCTGAGCTCCCAAGTCCCTCGTACTCGTCCATTGTTTCAACCACATGCCGGTAGTTGGGAACGAAACCAGAGGAATGTACTTTGGAATATTTCCGTGATTTCCCCATTGGTCGTGACAGCCAACACTTTTTCGATTCCTTCTGTCCAGCAAACTCTATAGGAACAGTTGGCGCCATAAGATTAATTTCCAGTAACTGCACATATCAACTTAGAAAGTTTTTGTTTAACCTTCACTTCAATATCAATTTCCAGATTCATGACAAGGCCAAGTTACTGGTTCACAAGAATACCCAATTATTTGGGTTCTTTAAAGTTCAATGAATGAGACCACAAAAAAAATTGTTTCAAAGACAATCCAGTACAGTTCCTTTTTCTCGCAGATGTATCCAAGTTCTTAATAAATTCCAAAGCAAAAAGCTTCACTTAACTTCAAACATCTTCTCTCCTTATTGTGGCCAATAACTTACGCATCAGGATTCCTTTTGTCGCTATCACAAATATACAAACAATTCCAAGTTCTACTAAGCCCCAATCAGCGAAAGTTCGCAAATTCAAATTCAACCCCAGCTCTAAATTGAAAGGCAGAGAAAACCCATACAAAATCAGAAATGACCGACAAAAATACGGCAAAACCTTCAATTTATCCGAATTAGGGGAAGTCAAGAAAAAGAGAAGAGAAAAGATACCAAAGATCAAGGATAAATACTTACTAGAAGAAAAACCCTAAGCTCACTTCGAATCAAAAACACCCCCAAAAACTGAAAACCCTAGATCGAATCGAATCGAATCTAAATAAGTGCGTCGACACGAACAACACCCCAAGAACCCACTAGTCAACGTGTCACTAAACCCTATAACCCGAGGTTTATCCTCCAGATTCCAATTCAAAACTGGATCTCGCGCCTCGAGCCCTTGATTCATACAAACCTCAAGAAAATCCGTTGAAATTAGGAGAGGTCACCACAAACGCTACTCGCTCGCTACTGTTCTTCTCCGAGATACAGACGAGAGAGAAATCTGAAGCTCGCACGATCTATGGGCTAGTTCGATCCTCTACTTATAGGCCCAATCCGCCTCATGGAGCGCCGTCACTGAAGCAATCCCAGCCGTGTACCACCGACACGCCTTAATCGTGTGGTTTAAATTAATCTTTCATCCACCATCATTTTCGTTATCTAACGGCTGTGGTTATTCCCTGCCGATCAGGATTAATCATGTTGAATTTAAATTAAGGTTTATATATTATTTAAAGAAGTTTTATTTTTTAAAAGTACTGCTTTTTTAATCTCTCTCGAGTGGATAATCACACGCACTCGCTTTATCCATAAACACCGTGTTGCGTTAGGGAGAATTTGAAAAGTTTGAAGAAGCGCGTGTAAGTGTTTATCAATTAAATGAGAGTGGTTTTATGAGACTAGACAATCTTATCTAGCCACGTTTGACGTTTCTCTATGACTGTTTACTGCCCCGTGTACTTCATTTTACACAAATTCCACATTATATTTTTATGATTATTAACCTCGAATCAGTCTAATCAGATTAAAATATGCTGGATTTTTATTTTTATTTTTATTTTTATTTTTTATAAATTAATTTGATCCCAAAAAAATAATAACATCAACGATAACACCTTGTAAAAATCCGCTCCCATGAGATTGCCAAATATTTGGGAGTTCCTTTATTCAATTATTTTCCTTTTTCTTGTTGCTGGATCTCTTATTCGTACACATCTTCTCTTTATTTCTCTTTCCCAAGTTTGTAGTGAGTTATAGACAGATTTCAAAAAAGTCAAATTGTTGGGCCCCGAAAATTTTTTCTTTTATTTGCTTTATTTTTATTTATTTATTTATTATTATTCTTGATTTATT
>JANIHZ010134298.1:0-11649 GCA_027478365.1 Erythroxylum rufum
AAATGCTCCAATCATTAACATGCTGATTAAACTCCAAATAAGGAAAAATTTTATCAATCAAAACCTCCAAATTTTAATTGAAATCATACTTATTCAATAAGAAAAGAATTCGGGGGCCAACAGCATCCATATACTCTTCATCCTGTCTTGAGCTGCTTTGAGTCTTTGTTTCACTAATTTAATCTTATCAAGTATGACTTGCACCAACTCAAGTCCTGCAAGTCTCCTTTCACCTTCTTCATCCCAACAAATAGGAGTTTTGCACCTCCTACCATATAAAGCTTCATAAGGTGCCATCTGAATTCCTGAGTGATAGGAATTATTATAAGCAAACTAGATTAAAGGTAAATGATCCTCCCATGAACCTTTGAAGTCCATAACATAAGCTCTTAACATTGCTTCCAATGTCTATATTGTTCTCTCCGATTGACCATCGTTTTGTGGATGGAAAGCTGTACTAAAATGTAACTTGATTCCCAAAGTCTCCTGTAAGCTTTCCCAAAATCTAGAGGTGAACCTGGGATCTCTATCTGAAACTATAAAGCTTGGAATCCCATAGAGCCTGATTATCTCATCTATGTATTTCTTGGTCAAAGAATTCAAAGAATTTGTCTTCTTAATTGGTAAGAAATGTGCTGACTTGATTAGCCTATCTACAATCACCCATATGGAATTAAGCTTTCTGCTAGTCCTCGGCAATCTCATCAAGAAATCCATCGCAATCTTCTCTCATTTCCATTCCGAAATTGGAAAAGGTGTAAGTTTGCCTGAAGGTGCCTGGTGTTCAGCTTTAACTTGCTGACACACTAAGCATCTTTTAGCATACTCTGCAACTTCTTTCTTCATTCCTTTTCACCAGAAATGCTCTTTCAAATCCTTATACATTCTTGTACTTCCTGGGTGCATAGCATAAGACGCATTATGTGCCTCATCAAGAATATCATCTTTCAATTCCAACATGTTTGGAACACACAATCTATTACCTACTACCATCAATCCATCTTCTCTAATCTCTATTTCAGAAGGTTTACCATTTTTAATCTCTTCTCTGAGCTTGCTCAAGTACTCATCTTGTTCTTATAACCTCTTAATCTTCTCATTCAATACTGGCCTCACTCTAATGTTAGCCAATATACAACTCGAAGTTTGGCTAATTCCTTCAACAAAGGAACGTACACTGTCTTGATGCCATAGTTGATTTTCTACTCAATGCATCCACTACTACATTAGCTTTCCCTGGGTGGTAATATATCATCAGGTTATAATCCTTCAGTAGTTCTAACCACCTTCTTTGTCTTAAATTCAACTCCTTTTGGCTCATTAGATATTTAAGACTCTTATGGTTTATAAATACCCTAGTAGTGACTCGATATAAGTAATGTCTCTAAATCTTCAATGCAAAAATTATGGCCGCCAATTCCACGTCATACGTAGGATAATTCATATAATAAGGCTTTAATTGCCTAGAAGTGTAAGCAATCACTTAATCTTCTTGCATCAACACACAACCTAATCCTTTCCTTGAGGCATCACTATAAACTGTATATCTGTCACTACCTGAATGCAAAGTCAAGACCGGTGCAGTGGTAAGCCTGTTCTTCAATTCCTCAAAATTGCCCTGGCACTCCTCTGTCTATACAAATTTCTGATTCTTCCTTGTCAATTTGGTAAGTGGAGATGCTATTATGGAAAAGCCCTCCACAAACCTTCTGTAATACCCAACCAATCCCACAAAACTTCTCACTTCAGCTACATTCTTAGGTACTTTACATTTCACAACTGCTTCTATCTTCTTCGGATCCATATGCACTCCTTGCTCTGAAATCACTTGTCCAAGAAATGTCACTTCTTTTAGCCAAAATTCACATTTATCGAATTTATTATACAACTCATTCTTCCTCATTGTCTCCAAAGAAATCCTCGAATGTTCCTCATGCTCCCTATCACTCTTAGAATAGAGCAAAATGTCATCAATAAAGACAATGATAAATTGGTCTAAGAAAGGCCTAAAGACTCTATTCATCAAATTCATAAAAGCTGTAGGTGCATTTGTCAACCTAAAAGGCATGACCAAGAACTCAAAAAGGCCATACCGTGTTCTAAAAGCAGTTTTTGACACGTTAGACTCCTTTATCCTTAACTGATGGTAACCTGATCTCAAATCTATCTTGGAAAAGACCCTTGCCCCTTGCAACTAATCAAACAAATCATTTATGCGTGGAAACAGATATCTGCTTTTGATAGTGACCCGATTTAGCTTCCTATAATCCACACATCCTCACCAAAACCTCTCTTCTTCTCTCTTATTTTCGTTTTTCTCTTCTTTCTCCTTGGTTCTTACGACACTTCTTTCTTCTTCCAATACAAAGCCATTTTTAATAGTCTTTTCCCCATTTTACCCTTCATTTACCTTATCCTTAACATTTTGCCCCTTCTTTCATTTAATCCATCTACTATCTCCTTTAAGCTAACTTACTTCTAACCTTCCTATATTAATCCTAATCTCTATTCATGCCACTAAATTAATGACTAAATAAAAAAAATCTGAAAAAAGAAGGTAGGTGTGTTGGACCTCGATCTTTAAGTGCAAATTTAGAGATATCAAATGAAATTCAATGAGTGTTTTTGTATATTAATTGTGTTATAGATGTTATTGTACCTTAAGGAAATTGATGAGAAAAGAATCGATTGGATGATTGAAATGGAAATTGAAAAGCAAGAAATGATTAGTGAAAGTGTTAAATTTTGAAGAATTAAGAAAGTTTGACTTTTTGGGGATGACTAGTTGACTTTTTGATTTAGGCAAAATTCAAGATAATGATCTGCATGAAACTTGTAGCTTCTGTTGAAAGCTTTTTATCGCCATAAAGTATGATATTTTTCGATGTCAGGATTGAAAGTTATGATCATTTGAAATTAAGTTATTTTGCTTTGTGTTTGGAAATTGCTCATAAGTATAGATTTGTGTGTACTGTGTTTTGAGGAAAACTCTAGACTGATGTGGTTTGAATTGGATTAAGTGGACTACATGAAAGTTTTAGATTATGTTTTGATCTTTCCATTGATGTGAAGTGTACAATTTTTGGACCATGTAATGTGGAGTTATGGTTTTTAGAAGTTTTGTTACTGTTTAGGATGACTATTAGTGGACAGAAAATTTGGAGTGGATTTTTGACTCCCTTAGAGCCAAATTGATTTTTCTGTCCTTCATAGAAGTTGTAGAGCTTCCTTTAAGCTTTCTATTGATACCAAATTTGTCAAATTTGGAATTATGAGATAAAAGTTATAATGTTTGCAAGTTTTGGTATTGTTTAGGATGAGCTTGTCGATCAGCCATCTTTGTGTGGACTTTTGACCCCTTTAGAGACCGAATTGGTTTTTTTTTAATCCTTCATGAAAATGGTAGATTTGTCTTTTATCTTTCTATCGATAACAAGTTTGTAAAATTTGGAGTTCTGAGTCAAAAGATATGAGCGTTAGAAGTTTGGAGGTCGGTACAGGCGCTCGCCCGTTCGGCCTCGCCTGCTCGCCCTCTACCGCTAGGCCTCCGTGGTTCAGCCTCGCCTGCTCGGCCTCGGTCATTCGGCCTCAGCCGCTCGGTCTCGCCCGCTTTGCCTCAGTCGTTCGGCCTTTACCGCTCAGCACTTGACAGCTTAGCGCTCGACCGCTCAGCACTTGTCCGCTCAGCGCTCGATTGCTCAGCTCTTCCGCTCGCTCTGCTATGCTCTTCTGATCGCTCAGCCCTTCTGCTTGCGATCGCTCAGCTCTTCTAATCGCTCAGCCCTTCTGCTCGCGATCGCTCGGCTCTTTTGATCGCTCAGTCCTTCTACTTACGATCACTCTGCTCTTTTGATCTCTCAACCCTTCTGCTTGCGATTGCTCTGCTCTTTCGATCGCTCAGCTCTTCCGCTCGTGATCGCTCAGATCTTCTGCTCGGTCGATTTTTCCAACGTTTTGGCCGACCGACCTCTCTTCCTTGTTTTGGTCATAACTTTTTCATCCGACATCTGACCGATCTGACTTTTTAAGCGTTGGATTCCTAAGACAATTATCTACATATTCATAGGAAATTTATGAATTTTGAGATTTAATTTGAGGGTGCTTGATTTAATCAAAGTGAGTTGGAAAATTTTCTAAACATGGTTCAGTATTTTGAGAAATTCTTGATCTGTGGAGATCCGATTGAATTGATTCTTATTGAAAAATAAAATAGAGACATAGCGATACAAGTCATCTGAAGGACTCAAACTTTAATTTAGTCCCTAAGATTTTCAATTTTTGAATCAAAGTTGAGTTTAGTGTTCAGTCTTGGAATAGTAAGAGCTGAAAGTATTTTGGCCATAATTTTTGCTCTAGTCATCCAAATGAGATGATTTTTTATTTAGATTAAACAAGAGTAATAGGGCTACAAATGTCCTGAAGGACTCAAGTTTCAATTTAGTCTTTAATAATGTCAATTTTTGGATGGAAATAAATTGCTGGAAATGTGTTAGCATAAGGATAGTCCGAAATGTTTTGGAGTATAACGTTTAAAGTAGTGCACCAAATTTAAATATTTTGGTGGCGTTATGAAATTGAGGCAATGAGGAACATTTCTATAGAAGGAAGTTTTATCAAATTCCTTCAATTTGATGGTTAGAAAATGTCCTAAAGTAGCATGTATTAAAATGAATTTTAGGGGCAAATTTGGAAGATTACTTAAAGTGTTAAGTTAGAAGGCTTATAGGTAAGGGCAAATTGGTCTTTTTGCTTTCATTAATGACTAGTTAAGTGGGTTGTCGTTTATGTAAGGGGAAAATGCATGAAAATGAGGAAAGAAAGAAAGAAAAGAAAAGAAAGAAGAGATAAAGGACAGAGTGTTTTCGGATGAGAGAAAAATAAGAAGAACATCGTGGAAAGCTAAGTTTTGATTTTTATGAGACTTCAAGAGTGATTTTCATAGTGTTCAAGAAGAGAAAACGTGGAGGGTGATGAAAGCTTCCATCCAAGACAAGAAATCTCGAATTTTGAAGAAGGTGAAGGTAAGAGAAGTTTTTGATCTTTGAATTTTTTTTTGATGGGTTTTGGTTTAGATAGCTTAAGAATATGATGGGATTAGGATTTCTATAGTTAATTTCGGTGATTGCATGGTTTGAATAGTTCAATTTTGGATGTTTGGTAATTGGAGATTTTTGTTTTGAATTAGGGATTTGAGTGAGGCTTTGGAGAAATTGAAGCATTGGACAAGTTTCAAGCATGGATTTGAGGTGGGTACCATATTTATTTTTTGAATTATAAGCTAATTATAAGTTTTCAAAAAATCAAGAATAGAAATGGTTTGAAAATTTATTGTTTATGTTTTGAAAAATCAAGAAGAAGATAAAATAATTGTAAATTCTCTGTTTTGAATGAGTTAAGAAATTTTTATTCATTATGTTTGAATTATTTAAAGAAATTGCCACAATTGTTAAATTCAATGTTTTCTAATGATTGGATAAATTGCAAAAAAAATTGTTTCGGACAATTTAATAAAATGATTTCAATTGTTACATTCATCGATTTTGAATGATTTGATAAAAGTGAGATAATTGTTAAATTCATTGTGTTTGGATGTTTTAATAATTGTTATCATTGTGCATTCTTGAATGTTTGAGAATGTGTTATGTGAATTGGATTGATATTGTGAATTTTTGAGTGTAAATGTATCTGATAGGACATGATCAGGAAAATTAAGTTTTTGAAATATGCCTTCGAGCAATCCGATTTTCAAGTATGAATTATGTGTTATATGGGTTTGGTTAGGTCCCATAAGTTTGAGTCAAGTGCACTTATCTTCTTTTTAAAGGCTTCGCCCGTCTTTCCGCTAGTAGCATTAGAGCTCCGATTTCGGACTCTCATAAGTTCACGGCTACACTGGACCGCTATGCGGAAAAGTGTAGTATGTTCTATTTACGGCTGCACAGGACCGCTATGCGGGAATGTGCAGTATGTTCCGTTTAGGACCGACCCAAACCATTCTGATGTGATATGTGTTCTTTTGATTTTGTTTATATCGTGATGCATTCATGTTTTGAATTCGTTCATGACTTGTGAAAATTTTGAGAAATTTGAAAAATGAGATTTTTGTCTATATTGGTGATGCATTCATGGTTTGAATTTGATCATGAATTGTGAAAACCATGAAATTTGGGAAATTAATTATGATTGATTTGAAAAGTTGAAAAGTTTGAAAAATAAGCTTTTGATAAATTTTCTGCTGTGAAATGTTTATAAATGGAAAATGAGTTTTTGAAAATGCTTTTGCTTATTGTTCGATTTATAAACATGTTATCCACGAGCTGTCAAGCTCACCCCCTTTCATCCCCATCTCTAGGTATCAAGCAGGAGATCGGATGAAAGAAAGTCAAGGCTTTTGTTTGATTTTGGTTATCTTAGGTTTTGTGTATTTTGGATTTTAGTATTAATTTTGTATATGGCTTGGAATGCCAATAATGTATTGTAAGCTTTTATTTCATGATGGATATGAATTATGAATTTATGTATGGATTTGAGTTATAAATTTGTGTATGATTATGGGATATGAATTACAATTGTATATGAATATGATTGGTTTGGGTTTTGGATTGAATTAGGAAATTGTATATTGATTTGAGATATGATTGTGACTTGGATATGGATGAATGTGATAGGAATTCCGGACAGGAGGTTCGATGCTTCTGATTGTGGATTGAGACTTATTGAAGTGTTTTAGGTATATAATTGTGTTTGTTTATGCTGGGATTCCAGACAGGAGGTCCGATGAATTGTGTGGATTGGTTTAGTATAAAGAAGTGAGTTTAAAATGATTTGCAGGTTTTTGGGATTTTAAAAAATACAGCCGTTATGCTGCCAAATTTCGTTAAATTGTGTGTGGCTGGATTGTGTATAAATCATGTGTGAGAATTTATGGAAAATGAAATGGTAAGAGTTTTAAATTGATGGTTATGATTCGCTTATGAGGGATAAAATGAATTGAGGTTATGGAATTGATGAATTTCAAAGGGGAAATTGAATTTGCTTGATCAAAGATTGATTTTTTTTACACCGATTCGGATTGGTTTAGTCTTAAGGTTTCCAACGCGACGCTTTTCTAAAATATTTGTTCGCGGATGTCGGAACTTTTGTTTCAGTTCGATTTGTTATTCGTTTCGCTTGTGGCCTTCATTTTTGCTTCCGCTTATCGATTTGTGTTTCGCATTTTTGTTTTGGCCCACTTTCGGGTTCGATTTTTGCTTTTTGTCTTCCGTTTTTCCGGTGGGGTCCAGTTCCAAAATCGGGTCCTAACAAATTTTGCCTGCAAGAATTGCAGAATTCGATTGGAAATTGAGATAAGAATTCTAATGAAGCTTAACAATAGTATACAATCTTTTGAGTATAACTTTCAGTATACTAAACTAAATTGGATAAACTTGGTATCATTGGAAACCTAAGACAAAGAGGGAAAATTTCTAGAAGGAAGTATTACCTAATTACCTCATCTTCCTGATAAGAATAATTGACAAAGTGGACCTGAAAGTTGGTTGTAAAATAAATCTGGATTAAGTAATTGAGTATGGTTTCACATGGTTAATTATATGACAAGATTAAGGATAAGAAACCCAGAATTTTTCATGAACATGCATCATACATATTCAGTATACATGAATGTGTGTTAATGAATTCATATCATACACAATAGTGATATGTGATTGTATTAAATTTTATAGAGGAACGTATAGACCAACCACTTCCAGATATTGCTGGGACTTCGAGGCAATAAACAAATAGGGAGCTTTTATAAGTAATGTAGATGGTAATTTTTGTAAGTAATCCTTGAGTAATTGTAAGTAATTTAGATGGTCTTATCTGTAAGTAAATCTTTATGAATATTTGTAAGTAATTCAGCAAGAAATTTTTGATAGTTTTGCTTTGACTGTTTTCTTTTCTACTGATTTTAATCCATTGAATGATTTACAAAGCTTTCAGATTGATATGTTTGAATTTTTGGCATGAAACCAATGATTGATATATGTATTAAATTTCAAAAATCCCTGTTCTTGAAACCATTAAGTCCTAGTTGTGGGTAAATAGGCATGCCTAAAAGGATCTGCAGCTGCTGCTGTAACCAGAAACTAAGGTGTCTTCTGTAACCAGACACTAAGGTGTCTTATGTACCAGACACTTCGGTGTCTTCTGATTTTAGACACTTATGTGTCTTTTATTTCAGAGACTCAAGTCTCTTCTGTTTCAGATACTAATCATGGTATCATCTGTTCTGGTCCCCTTACATGCTTCTGTTGATGGATTAACAGTCATTCGATTTTTTTATTCTGAAATATGTTTGATTTTTTATCTAAACAAAGATATTATGTTCTAATTCTGAGGGGTTTATACCCTCTTTTGATATTCAATTCTATTTTCTGTACAATCTGTTCTGAGATACATTATGTTTAAATTGTTCGTTTCGATAAATTATTAATGCATGCTTCTATTATATCATTATTCTGTATAATTAGTTATCAGTTTATGTATAGATTAGTTATTACTCACTAAACTATATGCTTAAAATGGTGGATTTGTCCCGTGTAGGTTCAGAGAGAAGGACTTAAGGCCTGGGATAAGTCAACTGTAATGGCCAATGGATTCTGAGTCTTTTTTGATAAAAATATGTTTGAGTTTAATTTGGCTTGGATTTAAGGTGTACGACTATGAATTGTTGTAAGTTTCTATAATAACTATTTTCAGGTTGGTTTCGATTTTTGGGACAAATTTTTATTAAGTCCATGCAGTGACAGAGCCAGGAATTTAAAAAAGGAGGGCCCAAATATTTAAGTTTTTAAATTTTAGGGGGCCTAGTGTACCAATAAACTCCAAATAACTCTGTCCTTATATATATATATTAATTAAAAATCAAAATATTTAATTTTATAATTTTTGGGGGGGCCAGTGTCTAGCTACGTCCCTGAGTCCATGTGTTATAATGTATGTATGGTTTGAAACAAGTTTGTTTTAAGTTCAACATATAATATGATGTATGTTTGTTCTGAATTGCTGCCAATGAAAGATTTTGAATGCGATGCTTCCGCGAAATGTTTTGGTTTATTTGTACTGTCTTGTGTGGCATCCACATATCCTCCTAGGGGATATTTGGGCATTACACGAACCATAGCTAATGGAGTTGGCATAGGTAAGCATTGGATCAGACTAGTGTACTATTAGCTTGGATGATTAATCATCAACAGATAGAGATGAGGAGATCTTGGATGATGTGGCAGATAAGATCATAGTGGATGGACATTAGAGATAAACATAATGTGGAAGGATCATCTAAAGATAGAGGAGATCATGATGGATATGGATAATTATTCCTAAATAGTGTAATCTTTTATCTTGTTATTGTAATGTATTTTGATCCTATTAGATAAAGTCCTAATTAGATGAGGATGTCATCTATTGGTTAGTTTGATGTAATCTGATAAGGATAAGATTGTAATCTTAACTAGTAGAATTCTATTAGGATTCTAACTTAGTTATCTAGACAAGCCTATAAATAGCTCATTTAAGCCTTGCTTTTCTCAGTCTGAGAGTTAGAGATGCTCAGAGAGAGATGAGTGTGGGATACACTTAGGGATTGAGAGAGTATTCCTTTGTATACTTTAAGGGAAGTAATGAAGATTGGCTTTTAAGTTGTGTCTCTTTCTCGTGTTCTTTAGTTGTCATGATTATTTACTTTTTTCGTAGTTTTCTTTGTAAGAGTGAAACACTGCGAGGGTCGTGATGCATTCGAGAATAAGGAGGTTGGTCGACGATCACAGGACAAGGCTAAATCTTGCTTTGATGGAGCTAAGTGAGATTGTCGTGCAGACGGATTAGCACATCTTGTGTGACAAGTTCGTGCTTGAAGGAAAACCTTTGTAACCCTAACACATGCAGTACCAAAATGAAAGAGGAAAAATGATTAAGTTGTTACCTGTTGGAAGACATACTCCTAAAGTTGCTATCCCAAGCAATTCGTTTAGATGTGTGGAATCTTCTTCTTTATCAACTATATCTTACAGATTGTAAAAGAGAGCTAGAAGAGGTGAATCTCAAGCAAATAACACATATACCAACTCTAGTTATTTGCTAAACACAGTTCGTGAAGGATAAGATGCTTACCTTTCATTAGTGTTAGACCTCGAACCTTTAGTGGAAATTAGAAATATTAAAATGAAATTCAATGAGTGTTTTTGTATATGAATTTTGCTATAGATGTTATTGTGCCTTAAGGAATTTGATGAGAAAAAGAATTGATGGGTTTTGATGACTTTGAGATTTGAGTAGTTTTGTATGATTTATGAAAGTTAAAGTGAATGAGTTAATTGAAATTAAGTGGAAGATTAAGAAATAAAGAGCGAAAGTGTGATAATATGAAGAATTGAGAAAAGTTTGACTTTTTGGTCATAGAGAGTTGACCTTTCGATTTAGGCAAAATTTGATAAAATCATCTTCATGAGAACTGTAGCTTCTGTTGAAAGCTTTCTGTCGCTATAAAGTATGACAATTTTTTGATATCGGAATTAAAAGTTATGATCTTCCGAAGTTAAGGTTATTTCACTTTGTTTTTGGAAAAATGCTCGTAAGTGTAGGACTGTGTATGCTGTGCTTTGAGACCAATCGTCGGACTGATGTTTTTTTAATTAGAGTAAGTGGTCTTAATGAAAGTTTTAGCTTATATCCCTAACTTTTTATTGCCATAAAGTGTGCAATTTTTCGATATCGGAGCTAGAAGTTATGATCAATAGAAATTTTGATGTTGTTTAGAATTGATTTTTGAGTGCAGAAACTTTGGTTGAGAAATTGACCTAGTTAGAGATTGATTTTACTTTTAACTGCTTCATGAAAGTTTTAGATTATGTTTTGATATTTCCATTGATGTAAAGTTTGGAATTTTTGGACTATGGAATAGGAAATTATAATTTTTGGAAGTTCTGTTACTGTTTTGAGATGACAAATAGGGGCAGTAACTTTGATTGGGTTTTTGACCCCTTTAGAGATGGAATTGATTTTCAAGTTCTTCATGGAAGTTGTAGAGATTCATTGGAGCTTTCCATTGATACCAAAATTTTCAAATTTGGAATTCGGGATCAAGAGTTATAAATTTTGGAAAATTCTGTTCTACGACATCGTTTCATCTCTTCTGATTTTGCTATTCTCCTCCCCTAATCCGAACCTTGTTCAATCTTTGGCTTATAACTTCTCTGTCCGACATCCGATTGACTTGGTTTTTGAAGCGTTGGATTTCTAAGACAATTATCTACATCCTCATGGGAAATTTATGAATTTTTTAGATTTTATTGAGGATAATTGATTTAATCAGAGTGAGTTAGGAAATTTTTTGAACATGGTTCAGTGTTTTGAGAAATTCTTGATGTGTAGAGATCCAATTTGATTGATTCTTGAGGAAAAATAAAATAAAGACATGGGGCTACAAGTCATATGAAGGACTCAAATTTCAATTAAGTCCCTAAAATTTTCAATTTCTGACTCGAAGTCGGGTTTAATGTTCAGTCTTGGATTAGAAACTTCTGAAAGTATTTTGGCCATAACGTTTGATCTAGTCATCCAAATGAGGTGATTCTTGATTTGGATTAAACTATAAAAATAGGGATA
>JANIHZ010134315.1:0-11645 GCA_027478365.1 Erythroxylum rufum
TTGTGAGGAAAATTGAAGTGTTTAGAATTAAGATTGTGTTACTGCTGGTGTTTGGATGCCGGACGGGAGGTCCGATGTTGTCTTGTGTTGATGGATTGTTATATTAGAAGTGTGTTTTCTTGTGTTTATTAATTTTTGGGCTGTCGATATCCAGCCGTTATGCTGCCCGATTTTCGAGAAAATCGGGTTACGACAGAATAGGACTAGAATAAGGATAAGGATAAGAATCTGATTAAATATTGAGGTCAATAGAAGGATGTTTTCGAATAGTTTTAAGATGAAAAAAAAATTTATATCGGGATTTTTTTCGGATTAGTCAAGTTTCCAACGCGGTTTCGGATTCGCAAGAGAAGTTTAATAAGGAATCTGTATAAGTAGTTGGGATTCAGAATGGGTTCCAACAGAAATGCTCAATGGAAAGGCATTTGTCATAAAAAATACGGTTATTCCTTTCATCTCATACAACTATAACTAGGAATGATAGGGAAATGCAAAAACACCATTTGATGATTTTGTTTTGGAATCTTATATTAGCACACCAAACCTTGATTTGGCTCAAGTCATCGAGAAATTCACTAATAAGCCATTTTTGCATCAATGCATTCCAATTATCAATGACATAGTTGCATTTAACAAAGAGACGATATGAAGTCTCCTAAGCTCTTCTATGGAGAGAACACCAATTAGTAAGATGTATAAATTTTGCAATCTTATCAACAGTCGGTAGCTTATTTAAAATAGCAAGCCAAAGGGTTATAGATGCTTAAAGATTTTGATGATTACACTAGACTATGTTTGTTTAGGGGAGGATTGGCAAGTTGTTAGCAATCACTTATTTACAAGAGTGATTAGTGAAGGTGTCTTTCCATAAGATACTGTCATTATCAGAATTAATAGAAGCCTGCATAATTTCAACCTTCAAAGCAGTTGGAATTGGAGCAAGTCCAATTAATCATTTTTTTAAGAGCTTGAGCCACTGTATCCTACTGTTGTATAAGAGGTCTTAGAGCAACAACTTCATCCAATTCATCTAAAGGACCTACTGATAACCAGTTATCTAGCCACAAGTAGGTGGTTTCCTCATTTCCAATTAGGTGAGTGAAATGAGTTCTCGTTTTTCCTCTCAACTTAAGAATAACTTTCAGGGTGGTAGAGGAAAGATTATCTGAATTAAAACTCCACAAGTTACTTCTTTTAATAAAATAAATGTGGATCCATCTACACTATAGTGCATGCTTATTAGCAAGGAGCCTTTATAATCTTTTTGGTGGGTATAACAGTGTTGAGTAATTTGAGAGAGATTATACTAAGTCCACCTTGGATTTTGGGTTTGTATACACCCCACATTTCATCTTCACTATGTAAGGATTACCTTTACACCCAGTCCATAAAAACTTGTTAAAGACCTTGTCAGTAGTATTGATAAATTTCATAGGGAAAGCAATGTGAACTGCTCAGTAAACATTGATGGAATTTATGATGGAAACAATAAGTTAAGCTCTCCTAATTATAGAGAGGTTTTTATAACTCCAAGAAGCAATTATGAGATTGATCTTATTAATTAAGTTATCATAAACCTTATAACTTAATCTTGAATCTACAATAGGAATGCCAAGATACATCAAAGGTATTTGTTGCTTATTGAATCCTGTAATAGACACCAAAGTAGATTCCATATTAGAAGCTTTTTTAGATAGGAATAAACAACTTTTGGAGCAGTTATCTTGAAGGCCAAACATCCTGCTAAATATATTAAGAGCTTTTATAAGGGTTAATACAGATGTAGAATTAACTTTAGATAGTAATATAAGAACATCAGCAAAACTTAGGTGGAATAAATTGACCCTTCTACATTTGGAGTGGAATTTGAAGCCTTTAGTACTATCAGCAACCTTATGGAGTAGTTTGCTAAAGATCTCCATCAGCAAACCAAATAAAAGGGTGAAACTAGGTCACCTTTTTTAATTCCTTTGCAACTTCTGAAGGTGTTTGTGCGATGACCATTAATAAGAATGGTGTAGCAAGGTGAAGAGATAAATTGAGTGATCCATTGGATAAAAATCCTTAGGAAATCTAAAGCAGCTAGAATGTTGATGATGTAAGTCCCAATCTACACTATCATAAGCCTTTTTTAGATCAATCTTAATGCATCAATTGGCCTTACCATTCTTTTTTGAATAGGTTCTGATCAAATCTTGAAGAATCAGAATACTGTTCCCAGTAGCCCTACCTGGGATAAAGGCACCTTGTGATTCTTTAATGTGATTAGGAAGCACCTTTCTTAACCTGTGAGCTAGTATTTTAGAGATCAATTTGTAAATGGAATTGTAATAAGAGATAGGGCCAAAATTAAAAAAAATGTTTGAGTTCCTCACTCTTAGGAACAAGAGTAATGAAAGTTTTATTAATCTCTGCAAATAGTGAGCCACTGTTGAAAAAATCCAAAACTGAGTCTAGCATCATATTCCTTATAAGTGGCCAAGACTTCATGAAAAAATTCATATTGAAGCCATCAAGATTAGGGGCTTTGTAAGGGTGTAGAGATTTCAATGTTTCCTTAATCTCTCGAATAGTAACAAGCTAAGATAGGAATTTAGCTTCGTGTGGTGATAGACAACCTTTTAGAATTTGTTTGAGTTGAGGCACAAATGAGTGAGCATCAGAAGGCTTATTTCACATATCATAAATTCATCCAATTTAGCTTAAGATTTCAACTTAAGTTTATTGAATTCAAATGATATAACTCTATCCATAACTCTTCTAGAAATGATAGCTTTATAGAAGATAGAGGTGTTTCTATCCCCATTCTTTAGTCATTCTAATCTAGATCTCTGCTTCATTAGGGAATAATCAAACAATAGGGCTTTGGAATAATTGTGCAAAGAAACTTTTTCCATTTTTTGTAGCTGATTGGATCCAGGATTATTGTGAATTTGTTGCTGAATATTATCCATGATGTTCTTGGCAGTGTTTAATAGATGGTATGTGTTTGCCTCCCCTCAAAAGGTGACTTGTTGATTGTAAAGTATGAATTTAGCTCCATAAACAAATAATGTGTAGAAGTTGTTCTTTTCTTGAATCATGAAGATGAGGTACATAATTTGATCCAATGTTAGGATAAGTGAGGCATTTAATCTACTAAAATTATAAGCTATAATGATGTGCTTATTCTAGTGGCCTTGATGATTTATAAGGATGGACCAATTGTTTTGCAAAAATAGTAGTTTCTTACTCTTCTCCTCCTTCAATTTTGTTTTCAAAAGACCTTTGAGAACATGTTTTATTTCATATAGAAAATCCTTAAGGATTATCTTTTTTGGATAATTTATGTCTTTAACATTTCAAATTAGACTAGACATTATATTACTTTTGGCTCTTGGAGACTTTAGCCCTTTTCTTTTAGAATTTATTTTCCTCCAAGGTGAAGCCTGTATGAATAGTTGGATGATCCATCTGGTCCTCTTTGTTGTTCCCTTTTAAGGTGGAAGTAATTTGTGCATTGTTAGAGAGAGGATCATGATGCACTATTGAGTTTGGAGCCTTCTTGGGATTGTTATCTACTACTAGACTAGGAGTTAATTGACTATCCTTTGATACATTATTTGTCTCGAGGTCCTCATCATATCGACTGGAAATATGAACTATATCTTTAGAGGGTCGAGCCTTTATAGGGTTAATGGGGGAACATAAGGATCCTTCCTTTAGGAGTTATGGTTGTTAATAAGCTCTAACATCCTATAGTTATAGTTGATAACAAACTCTAACAACCTATCTCTCTTTACTTCCTTGTTAACCAAACTAAGCTCTTTGATTAATTTTGTTATCAACAAATGACCTTAAACAAACTCTTATGGCTTAATCTATTACATCATTAAAAATAGAGAAACCACTAATTCTAGCCAACAAAAAAACAACTTCAGTTTATTTAGAATAAATTATATATCTACACAACATGAGTAGAATATCCTAGATTGAACCTTATTATTTACACACTAAGTATTAAAACAATCAAACAATTACGAATTTAATCATTATAATTAGTAATATAATATTTTAATAATTAAACAATTGGCCTTTTGTATCAATCAAACAAAATAATAATGTTAATAATCTCATAAGATACATAAATACTAAAGAATAAAAGGGTGAAGAAGATCAACTAAATGTCAGAATTCTCAAAAATCAAACTTCATTTAACCTTTAGCTAGAAAAAGAGAGTTTAGTTTCAAATGGTTCTTAAAAATAAAATTAAAAAAATTAAAAATTATCCAAGAAGTTGAAAAACTATAATGAACCAAGATGAGAGGGATATGGGACGATTGACTCTTGCACCTCTTTCCTATAAACAATCCCAAATTCCTATATAATATTCTTAGAAATAAGGATAAAGGCTAAGATCATAAATAAATTTAAAGGATTCCACTTCTATTAGGATTATCATACCAAAAAATTCCTACCTAACCAAAACGCTTATATAAAGCAAAAAATATGAAGAAATAACTAGGGCCTACTGCATTTAGAAGGGCCTTATCCATTTAGTCATGTTTTTTTAGAGTAGTCATATTGACAAAGTTGTGGGCATGCCTTATGCTTAGACTCTTCCAGAAATTTTCTTCTATAACCTTTCATTCTTTTCCAAAATTTGCAATCTTTATTCCTTCTTTGTTAAATTTTCACTTTTAAGGAAATTTTGATTTAAATATTCAATTTACTCAATAAAATACAATATATATATATAATTATAATCCATAATTACTAGCATTTTATTGATCAAGACATAGAGAATTAATATAAGATATATGTACTTTATGCATTTTATTTGTTATCCTTCTTGCTTGCTTCTTTTTACATGATATATGTCCCCATTATATCTTGTGTGATTGCTTCTTATGCATCATATGAAAATTTAGTATCAATCACATCAAAATAGATACAAGTATCATGATTATCGATAGTCAGATTAGTCGTTTTGCATCTCTTATTATACTTCATCATCCCTAAACCTTAGGATCAACTTCCCATCACGAACATCAATCAAAGCCTTAAGAATAGCTACGAAAGGTTTTCCTAAGATCAATGACACATTTATATCTTCCTTTATGTCAAAAATCATAAAGTCTATTGGGAAAAATGAATTTATGAGCCCTAACCAACACATTCTCGATTGTAACTTTAGAATAATTAATTGATTTATTAACAAACTAGAGGTTTATCCAAGTTAGCTTAAGACCATCAAATCTTAATTTCTTGATCAAATGATAAGGCATCAAGTTAACTCCAGCTTAGATATGCTATTATTTATCAATAGATAAGCTACCAATATTACAAAAGATGTAAAAGTCCTTAGATCCTTTATCTTCTAAAGTAGATTTTTCTGTAGGATGGCAAAACACTTCTTACTTAGAGTAACTATCAATACTTCCTTAAGTTTGAATTTGTTCAAGAAGAGATCTTTTAAGAATTTGGAATACTATGACATATGTAGTAGAGCTTCAGTAAAAGTTAAATTAATATCTAATTGTTCTATTATGTCTAAGAACTTACCACATTGATATTCCTTTTGATCTTTCTCCAATCTATTCAAGTATAGAAATGATGGTTTACACTCTTTTATAGCTTTCTTCTTCATCTCTTAAACTCTTATCTCCATATTTCCTTTATCCTTCCTCTCTTGTTTCTTTTCCACAATATGCTTCTCCTTCTTTTCCTTATCCTCAACTATTAACTCCCTTTCACGCCTTAATTTAATCGCATTCACTTGATCACTTGGACTAGGCTCAATGTTTTCTAGGAAAATACCTAGTTGCCTTTTAGAGATAAGCTTGGTGAGTTATCCAATCTTAGATTTTTTAAAAGAGCCTTGGAGGAAGTGATATATTATGATACAAGCTCCTCGAGGTTTGGTTTTCTTTACTATTACTGTAAATTTTGAAATTTAAGTGGAGACATTTTTCTCTATTATCCTCCATAAGAAATTTGGATGGTTTCTCTATCCTGGATTTTAAACATTACTATAGAATTATTTTTAGGCTAGATCTAAACAAAATTAGCTTTCTTAATTTGATGTCCTTAAGTGTAAGTTACTTGAAATTGGCGATTGGGATGTCCTTACCATAACCATAAATGTCATAACTTATTACTTGCACTAGTTGATTTGTAATGCTCATGTTGTCAATTTTCATGTTTAAAGACTCTAGTTTTTCTTGAAATATTACCAATAAATAAAAATGATGGATACCTCCTATCTTTGGCTTTGCTCTTAGATCACCCCACTGATGGTCATTCACGAAAATGTTCTCTATAAGCTCTTAGTCTTAAAGATGGCGGCTCCTTTTGAAGATGCATTTATCAGCTGCTTATTCAGGTAATTTAATCTATTGTGGAATTTTTGCATTTGCATACCTAAGTTAAAGACTATGGTGTGGGAAATTCCAAAGTAACTCCTTTATCTTTCCTAACAATCATATAAGGTTTAGCCTTTTAGCTATTAAAAGGAGAAAATATCATTATGAGGCTTTACTGTATATGCTATTTGCCAAGAATTTCTTTGTTTGCCTATTCCAAGTAATGATGGATTTTAAGGGTATGACTTTAGCTATGGTTTAGCTCGATCTCTCAAAGTAAAATGGAAAAAACCAACTCTAATGGCATCCTCTAAAACTCCATTTAGCTTAAATATGTCAGATATTTCCAAAAAGTTAACAATACATTTTTTGGGCTATTCATCTTGCAATCCATAAAATTGTGCCAACTACTAGATTAACTTGATCATATTGGGTTTTATCTCAAAATTATTCACTTTAAACATTGACCATGTAATGCTAGATTGAGTCCCAGTTAATAAGGTCTAAATAGTCCACCATTGGGCAATTTCCTTAACTTGCCATTATTTCTCGAATTGCATTTGAACTCTTATATTTCTCTCTCTCTCAACTTCTTAAGAAATGTTTGTTCCATTTCTAGATTTAATTCAAATGGAGTCCCTAAACTACTCCTAGTTACACACCAAAGAACTTGGACCTACAATGTAACCAAAATCTTAAGATCAAGAAAGAATATTTCTAAAATAAAAAGTTAAACAGAAAATAAAAAAAGGATTATTGATAAAAATAAATCAAGCTTTTTTAATATCACAGTTCCTAACAATGGTTCCAAAAACTTGATATGATATAAATTAAAAACAAAAGGCAATACTAAACAAAGCACTAAGGTAAATGCACTAATTGTTTTCTGCAGTATAGTCTAGGTAAGTCAACTTTTAATCCTACAAAGACTATAACCCCTAGTATTAATCATATTTCTATTATCTAGTCTAAATATTGAGTGATTAATTTAAATAATAAAAATAAATAAAATAAAATAATAAATAAAAGTCAACTGAGGGGATAGATAATAACAAACAGTCAATTGATAGATAAAACTTATATATAAAATCACCCTAAAACTTTACTATGTTTGAATTTATTTTAATTAAATAATTGATTCTAATAACTTGTACTAATAGGGATTCCAAAGTTACAATTGTATGCTCATGGTCAAGATATATACAACGCCAATTCTTAAGTATTTTTGATCAAAATTTTCTCTTACATATGAACTCCCTAAGAATGCATTAATTCAATTTATAAATTCCCCTAATAATTTTCATTCTAACTCAGAAAGATTGTGTATCTTAATACTAAGGAACTCATGCAACCTCGTTATTCATTTTATGACCTAGGTTATATAAGATCTTAGATGATTACTACTTCAATCTTATATATGAATTTGATTGTTAAATCTTCTATATTCGTTACTTCAATCCAATAAAATATAAAAAGCATGAATAATTATCAAGAAATTAGAATTTTTCATTAACTCAATAAATCAGTTTAAAACATAAAGTGTATGGTTCATCACAACTAAATCTATATCCTAAATTAGTTCATAATTAAAATAAAGAAAATCAATAATTAACAATAAAGAAGACAATAAATAAAAGATAGAGTTCTCATGGCTTGCATCTTGTTATTTCTTAATTGATCTTGATGGAATTTTACTTTTCTCCAAGATTGTCTCCTACTGATGTGCTTTTGAGTCTCCTTTTCCTTTGGACAAATATCTAATCCTCCCATATGTCTCCCCTCTTCTTCTCCTTTTTCTCATCTTTGTATTATGAAATCTTAACAATTTATTCACGAGCTAAACACAAGACTGCATAAGTCCTTAGATTACCTTAAACCCCTCTCAACTTCTTTTTTATAACAATTATACCAACACCAGCCTAAAACAACCCCATATTGGTCCCAAGTTGCGTTAGGCCAAACAATGGAAGAAAAAATGATACAACATAGAACACGAGCTGAACATAAGTCATTATTATCTCGTGTTCCTGAATATAGGTCTTTATTAGTGCTATATATTGAATATTTCCTCTAAAATCATTCCAAAATCACTCCAAATAACCATAGACTTGCTTAAATTTGTTCCTTCTTCATTGGAGAGTTAAAATAAGGCTTGTAGAAAAAATATGAACTAATTTAGGTACATGCCATATAAAAATCCTTATATACATGCTAAATACCTCAAAATAATAATAAAAACATAATTTATTTAGCACATATCATATATCCAAACCTTAATTTTAACTTCATATTGATCCCAAACTTCCTTATATACAAACAAAGTTTAGGAAATTAAATTATTTTGTAATGAGATCGAATCTAATTGAAAGTAAAATTAACTGTAACAAATATTTAAGAAAATGTTATAGATGAAAAATAATTTGCAAATAAAAGTTAAAATACAAAACATAAAATTAAAAAATCATATAAATAAAAAACACATTGTTAAATAAGAACTTTGGGAAAATATGATCTAAAAAGTTAGGCAAAATCAAATATTAACAAAGAAATATGGTCTTTTAAGTACATTTCTGGAGTGTCCGGTAGATTGATGAGACTAACATGTTATTGTTGCTTTTATAGTTTAGTTTTGGATTCGAAAGATTACGTCATGCATGTTATATTTCACCTTATAAAGGCATGAAAAGTTATATGAAAAAATATGTTAGAGGGTCTGATACATTAGAAACCATCATAAATTTTGTGCCTTTTACTTTGATCTTATGTACTTTTAGTATTCTCTTAGCTTCCTTATCTTGCATATTTGCAATTGGCTTTTTTTTTTCTTTCTTTCTTTGCTCTAATTGGGAATAATTTTTTCTTTTTGGCTTTGTAATGGTGCGATAACAATGTTTGATGTTGTTATAACTTTCTTTTCTTCTCCAACCCTATTTTTGGTAGGGAACTCCAATGATAAGAGAAAAGATGATATCATTTTTTTTAATGTCACATATGATTGGGCTTGTTAAAACTCCTTTCTATGCTTTGATGCCTTTCATTACATGGATCTTTGTCATTATAATTCCTTCTTATCATTTATACCAAAGTTAATAGTGGGATGATTTTTCCTTCCATATTAACTTGGTCCTTTAAGAATTCCACTAGTAGGTGGTATGTTTCAATTAATTTTCTAGACATTAGTCATATGCCCATATAAGTAATAGGAAAATATATCCACTGAGCTCCCACTTTTTGACTAAGATTCTTTTAATGGTTTAATTAGCTATTCTTGCTATGACTACTAAAACATTTGCATGTAATTCTCATCTTATTACATCTTTAGAAGTTGTATATATTCACTCATGAGAGCTAGAATAAACATTTTCATTAAAAAAAAAAAGAAATTCATCCAAGGTAAGAAGAAAGCTTATACATGGTTAAGGATTGTTATATATTAGTATTAGAGTATTTTCACTAAGTAGGATTTCCTTGATATTTCTTAATTTAATAAAGATTTCCTTTTCTTTTCCTAGTTTAAGAACAAACTCCTTGAGTTTTTTTTTTAACTTTAATTAGCATTTTTAATTCTAAAGTTGAGTTTATTAATAAAAAATTCAACCTTTTTTACAAAGAAATCTTTAGAGCTATTGTTTCTAACTAAAGAATGGATTCCTAGTTAAAAAGGTTTACTTCTCTTTAATCAAATTAAAAACTAATGTGTAAAAGGAAACTCCCTTCTTACTCAACGTCTTTTCTATTGATTAAAATTTGTCCATCAATATGATGTTTTATTGTTGAATATTAATTGAATTGGTATGCAAAAGGATGGCACTTAGAATAAAATTAGTTTTCTAATTTACATTTTTTAGTAATCATTAAGATGATCAAGTTAAGTGAAATTGCATAATATTTACACATATATAATCCTTTCATTTTTCATGAGATTTTGAGCTTAAAAGAGCAAAAAAAAATTTAAAATTTTTAAGCTCTTGTTATTTTTTCATGTCTGCTATCATGTGTAGTAGAATAATTCTAGAATTTGCTTTTATTATACATATTGAGACCATATTTGTTAAATTAGAAGCATTGACATGATGAAGGCACTTAGATTCAACAACTTGCTTTAGCCTATTTCTTTGATAATTACCATACCCATAAAATTTACCTTTAGGAATAACCAAGTTGAGCCTTAGCCTTTTTCATTGATTTTACCCACATATTAACCTTCATTATATTTTCTTTGAAAACCTTTTTATTGATTTGAACCCTGAAGTTTATTTACATTAATTGCTTGTTTAAAACTTGAATTTTTGAATGGTCCAATATTTCTTTAATTATGGTATATGATGAATGCCCGAAATTATTGGAAAAAAAAAGAAAAAAGACAAAGAAAGAGAAAAAAATCGAGCATATTTATATATGTAAAAAAAGGAATAAGTATATAATACCATTAGTTTTACAATGAAAGGACCTATGTGTATTGTAAATAATTTTCATGTAATGTTCTTTTTAGTAAATTTCATTCAAATCAATCTTTTTATTATCTCAATCATATCATACCTAAGCCCCATTACAACCTTATAAGACCTTTTGATTTATGCTTCTAGTTTATACATAAGTGGTGGAGATGTGATTTTATTACAAGCTTATGGGAAGAATTTTATAATGCATTGATTGAGAGTTTTGATACTTTTCACTTTAGACACTTAAGCACATTAAGTGAAATCTTGGTGAGGGTGTAAAAGTTTATACTTTTGATTTCAGTGCGATTATTGATGTGATTATTATTAATATTGCTTAGGAAGATAATTTTATGATAGTCTGACTCTACTTGTATATTAATTTGATTCAATACGATATGATGATGTATAGTATGAATGGGCAGATTGAGATTGATGTAGATTTATAATTTTTATTAAGGTTTGCTTGAGGAAAAGCAAAAGCTTAAATGTGGGGATGTTTGATAGATGCATAATTGATCATATTTATACCCCATATTTGATGCATTTTTGCTTAATATTATATACATTTAGTCTATATTTGGTACTTAATGCCTTTCAAGTATGTATGCAAATTATAATTGCCTTTAAAGACTTAAACGAGAATAATTCAGATGAAAACACAACATAAAACAAAGAATCGACACACAGAAAGGATGCATAGTGTTGGACAACGCTCTTTTAGTGGAATTTTGAATTATAAAATTGACATTCAATGAGAAATTTGTGGTGAATCATTCTTGTGCAAAGAAAGAGAAAAATTCAAGAATGGGGATTGTTATATGAGATATGTGAATTTAACAAGATGAGAGGGTATATGTTA